>BROE01000016.1:14385954-14495359 GCA_036571765.1 Plecoglossus altivelis | reverse complement strand
TTTTGGGCACCGCATGAAACATCACTAGAGACAATATTGAACCGGAGCAAAGCAACATTGTCTTCCAACCCCCCCCCCCACCCCCCCCCCCCCCCCACATCATCAATGCAGAACCCGGAACATGGATAACGTCTGACTTCTTTATGTGAGAGAGAAAATAAACGTTCCCTCAGGACACTTCTCAAGGCAAAAATGACTTGAAAAGAGCACAGCTTTGTGGTGACAGTGAGGTTATTTACGTCCATCTGGAACTGGGCCCCATCTACCGTCCGAAGGCTCCCCTAGAATTCTGGGAAATGGAATCTTGATGGGGTCAGGATAATAGTGTTTCCTGAGCTCTTGTAGGCTTTACAAAAAACAACAGAAGCAACTCATTAGTTGCCCATCATGCCTGTTGGCTGGCTCATAGTGGTGATAAAGAGGTGGGTTTAGATGAAAGGAGAGATTGGTGTTTCTCTCAGACAGAAAATGTCTGCAAAGCTACCTTGGAAGATTGTGTATCAGGGGGAGAAAGAGAGACTTTGAGAGGGAGGTAGAGAGTGAGTTTTGAATAAATACAGTCATGCTGATTGACCAGTTATCTGGCTGTGTGGTATGACAACTATGGACAAGCCAACTCCAGCCTGACAAGTTCTTGGTAATGGGCTTTTTGGGAGCGTCTAACGGATATACACCATAATTACTGCTCTCGCGTTGTCACCACTTTAAGGAGGCTGGCGTCTGAACAGCAACTGACGACAGCTGATCGGCAGCTTTCAGTGACTGCTACGACAGATTCCAATCCGATTTTTTTCTAAACAACAATTTAGTGGCTCTTGAGGCTACAGAGAGATTTGATAAGTGTTGAGCTAGCGAAAAATCAAGTGAGTCGCTTGCACCCACCGTCCGTTTTGTATTTGGCATTCACACGGAAGCATCTGAAGTTGAGAGGCCCTGGTGACCCTATGGTAGGTTGAAGACCTCTCTCTTTCGCTCTGCTAATTGCCTCCTATAAACACCTCATACATGCCACGCTCATTAGCCGGGAAGTATTCCCATGGTGAGGGAGATGCGTGCTAATCATTACTGCGGTGGAGCAACTCTCTGAGGTTAGCCGTGGGAGACAGCGATGCAGGCTTTAATGAACGTGTGTTTGCCAGTGTTTGTTTGTGTATACAGTGCGTGCCTGTCAGTCAGTCCTTACTCCCGTACGCGATTGAATATGTGTAGAAAACAAGACTAATCCTCCAATTAAAGCGTCAGGTTATGGCTATGTCTTGCTTCTTTCAACATGTGCATACTTTTATTAATTCCTAACCCCGACGTGCTACGAATCAAAGGATTTACTTTATATACCAGTGGTACGCAGGTTGACGGTCTTGCAGGAAATCATGGTGGCAATCTTAACGTGCATGTTCAATGGACCAATCACAGGGAAGCATTGTTGAGGATCCATTTGGGATTCTGGTTACCAATTTAAAGATTAACATTGCTGTCAGCCATGTCTAATCAACCTATTCTCTCTGAATATTCAAGTTCCTACCTTTTTCCACTTAGACCAAGAAAGGTTTCGAGATCATGGACTTAGAGTGAGGGTATATCTTGGAAGCACTGTGATAGGTATTTGTGTGGAACCACCACTTCTGTGTTCTCATCCATGGTTTAGCCTTCCACACCATGTCTCCTCTCCTGAGGCTGGGAGCTCTACACAGTCTTTAGAAACGCCAAAACTGGCTTCTTGGCAGAGAGGACAGCAGGGCTGGAGAGTGGGGATGGTGGAACGGATGGGTTCTCCACAACCGTGGCTGTCTGCCTCTGACCCTGCTTCAGTGTTGCCTCCCTGCGATCAGTGTAGGGAGGAGGACAGCTCACCGTGCAGTGGAGGACAGCTCACTGTGCAGTGGAGGACAGCTCACTGTGTGGTTGAGGACAGCTCACCGTGCGGTGGAGGACAGCTCACTGTGTGGTGGAGGACAGCTCACTGTGCAGTGGAGGACAGCTCACTGTGCAGTGGAGGACAGCTCGCCGTACAGTGGAGGACAGCTCGCCGTACAGTGGAGGACAGCTCACTGTGCGATGGAGGACAGCTCACCGTGCAGTGGAGGACAGCTCACTGTGTGGTGGAGGACAGCTCACTGTGTGGTGGAGGACAGCCCACACAACCTGGCTGAATCTGTAGCCAAAGGGAGGACGCACTCGACTGGCCTTGTAGTTCAATGTCAGCAAGCCAATCTTGCTTTCACTTTCTAATTTGTGAGCCTTCAAGGTGAGCTCCAGAATGGCTTCAGCTTCCTGGAAAGAAATTAGACTGCAGATTTTGCAGCGGAAGGTCAAGCCAAACCTAGTACGTAAGTCACATTTAAAATGAACCAAATTAATTTGAAGCCAAGGTCTGCATGGTCAAGAAGATTGGCACAGAATGATCGTCTTTTCTATTTCACACATAAAAGGCACAAGGAAAACCAATGGTTGCACAGGAAAAAGACATCACAACACTCAATTAAAAATCCCAATGTCCATGAGCCAGCTCTGATTAGCTTGTGGCTATCGCTGCCTTATCTAAATTATGCCTGGAGCAGAGTAAATAAAGCCATCCCTCAGCATTGGAATTGAACATGACTGCAGTGACCACAGAATTCCACTGGGAGATGCTGTTTCAAAGGCCATTGAAGTCGTTTCTGTTGTGAAATTCTTATTGAAGAAGTATGGTATGAAACAGAGGTGAGCTGATTTGTTTCCAAGAGGATGGTTATTCATTTGAAGTTTGGTCTCTCCTACCTAGTTTAGACTATGGTGTAGCTGACTGAGTACTTTCTGGCATGGATAAATACTGTTTCCGGCATTTTACTTCTGGCTTGCTTGACTTAATTTGCTTGTCACAGTCAGATTTTGTGGTACGTAATAAATATACATTAAAATATCGCTAGTCTCAATATTCTTTCTTGTAGGAAGTTAAATACATAGGGATGGCCAAATCTGGACAGTGCATAAGAAAGATAGAGATTTGGAAAGCAGCAAGGTTCCTTTGCCATTAATTAGCATTTGCCAAACCCCCCCCATCGACGTCCCTCCGTTCTCTTTCCAGTTCGTCTCCCCTCCTGTCTGTTTCAGTTCGCTCTCTTCTTCTCATCCTCTCTCCCTCTACCCTCATTTGAATGTTCCCCCTCCTTACCTCAGTAATACTCCGCACTCCCTCCCTCTATTTGTACACTGCAATTGGTCTTGAATTCTTTCCAGTGCCTTGAGAAAGACTCCTTGGCAGTGAAACACACACAGACTTTTTGCAGTGTAATGGTGTAGCTTAGTAGCCTCAATGTTCTGTGTCTAGATATCAAGAAGACTTGATGTTGATGGTAGGTATATATGTGACTGTCTGGTCAGTGACATTTGCTTACTCTCCCTTAAATGTTTCCTACATTACCTGTGACGTCATTGGATATGCCTTAATGCTGGGACTTGTGGCACAGTACATCCTTATATTCTCCCCCCAGTCGTTCTCACCCTTTTGTTTTCCACCCAAGGTAGTGTCCGGTAGTAATGACTACTGCTCCAATGGATCGAGACGGTGAATTTGATCGCTAGGGACTGTTTTAGGGGATCTGATTGGATTGTACAATAGAAACCATCAGTGGAGGAGAAATTATATCTTGACTGGTGAACAAACTACTACAACACTAGGTATGGGATCCTGACAGCTGTTGGTAGGCCTCCCCTTCCCCTTCCCCACCTCCCACCCCCTCTCTTCCACCTCCCACTCCCACTCCTCCACCCCCTATCCCCTCTACTCCACCCCCACCCCCTCTCCTCCACCTCCCAACCCCTCTCCTCCAACCCCCAGCCCCTCTACTCCACTCCCTCTCCTCTACCCCCCACGCCCTCCTCCTCGGCACCTCCCACCCCCAACTCCTCCAGCCTCTCCACTACCGCCTCTCCTCCACCGGCCTACCCCTCAAACTCCATCTCCCACCCCTCTTCCTCCAAGACGCCCCAGCCCCTCTTTCCTCCACGCCGGCTCCCTCTCCTGCCACTATCGCCCTAACCCTCATGCTCCTCCACCCCACTCTCTTCTCCTCCACCCCACCTCTCTCCTCCAACCCCCACCTCCTCTACTCCAAGCACATCCCATCTCCCACCCCCTCTCCTCCAAACCAAGCCCCTCTCCTCCACCCCCTCTCCCCCCCAACCCCTCGGCGGCACCCCGCCAACCAAACTCTCCATCCACCCCACCGACTCCTCCTCCAACCCCCACCTCCTCTACTCCAAGCACTCTTGTTCACCCCCTCTCCCCGCACCAGGTGACCCTGAGCCTCTGCCAGCGACCCAGCCATCCACTCAGTGGGCAGAAAGGCCTGGGATTAAAAGCTGCATTTATATGACTGCACACTGCTCTCTCTCTCTCTCTCTCTCTCTCTCTCTCTCTCTCTCTGTCTCTCTCTCTCTCCCTCTCTCTCTCTCCTAAGCTGTCATTTGTCTTTGCCCCCCCACCGGACCCTCGAAGGATTGCCTGTCATTTTACACCTCCCACTCACTCACTCCTCCCCACCCCACTCGTCTCACTGCCACTACCCTCAATTTCAGTCCAGAGATCATCACCCTGCCCTCTGCCATTGTCAATGCCTTCCACCCGTGACTGGCCAGAGCAATCTGCCCCTACATTGCAAACTGCAACAGACTTTGTGGGTGAGTCACATCAGTAACCCCTTTCAGTTGCCCGCCACAAGGGCTCACGTGCCCACAGTTCAAATATCCTTGTTTAAATGGACCTTGCATTGCATCAAGGGCGATGACAGCTCCCAAGGAGATGAGTAGGTATGCAAGAGGTATGTTGTCGTAGAAACAGAGGCTGGATCCAGCGAGTAAAGTGGGCCAGTAAAGTAAAGGATGGAATCTGTCCCTGTCTAGCCTTGAGCTGTGCTGCACAATTCATCTTGATTTAGGAATCTCAATTGTGATGTTAAACATAACTCAGGTACCTGTAATGGCCTATTCGACCCAGTTAGCCATTGATTGTTAATCTCTCTGCTACGTAGCCTCATCAAATTGTCTTATTCCTGACTCCTCCACCTCTCTCTATCCCCGAGTGTCGAAGATCATTTTATTGATGACGCCACCACCCGCAGATACAGGACAAATCCATTTCCAGCAGCCTTCATATCGTTTATTTATTTTTTCGACCTCTCTCCATTTTTAAGGTCCCTGCAGTCATTTCCATGTGACTTGTAATTACAGAGACGTAGGTGATATTTAAATGCAGGTTCAGAACAAGCTATTTAAATCACTGTCATATAACATGTCAGAAACTGGCTGAAGCTCCCTCCACTGCAGCCTGTGGAGTCAGTCCCTGCTGTGAGAGCTATCAGATGAAGCTCAGCCTTACCCTCCTCCGAGTCGCCGGTGGTCTAGTGCAGGTAAGTCATTTATCTCTGTAAAGGCCGCAGCTCTCTTCCCTGCTGGAACTACCGTGTGTGTCAGGTATAAAGAGGAAAAATGGTTTAATTGGGGAACCATTGACACCGAATGAGGCCAAACCAGTACTGGTGGGTAAGAAATGACTGAAAAGTTCGAGTCGAAGCGACGCTTACACACACCAGCTGCAAAGTCATTTTAGATCTATTCCTAGAAGACCAATTTCCATTCCTTGGCTCTAGGCTCTTGCTGGTGTGATCCCAGTACACAGGAACTCTAGAAAGTAACAACGGAAGACACGAGCCACTAGTCTGGTTTGAGAAAAACACCCCTGATCATTGTTTTCATTGAAGCACAATTAAAACCCCTGTGCCAATGTTTCACTGTTGAGACTGCAGATTTGCAGTTGATTGCAATCCATCATGAGTACTGAATTTCTTCCATAGTACAATTGCTTCTGAGAGTCATGATGTATCAGTAATCTGGTTTATATCCTGTAGGAGCAACAAGCGTATTCTCACTTTAAATAGGGAAATTCATGAGTGGAAAATATATGGTAAGCATGTGGCATGAAATATGAAAGCAATTCATCTGTTGTATGTACGTGCGATAGCTGTAGCCCACCAACACCTAGTGCATTCAAGACTTTTATTCATGTATTTAAATGTTATTCCAATTTTGGGGGAAACTTGAAAGGTGAATGTTAACAAGTTCTCTGAAGTCCTTGGTGTGCACATCTGCAGAGAACACATCAGCAAGCCAAGGACTCAACGCGGATATAAAAAATAAAAAAAAACCGTTGCCACCGGTGCCATTAAACAGTGAGGCCAGTGCACGGATCATTATAACCAAACCAGCGTTTGTGGTGTCAAATCAGATAAACAAACAATACAGCTACATTTTCTGCAATATTTTCTCTGGCGATATATTCGATGCTACATAAAAGGGAAGACCACTGGCTCGGAGGAAGCAGAGACGTGACCGTGCGGATATAGAACCTTCCGGAGCCAACTGCTCCCTGTGACTTCCTGTTTCCAGCATCAGCTCTCTATGGGGAGTCCAGGAATGATGATGTGGAATTGACTCCCAGTCAGCTCTTTCATACGATCCCCCCCCTACCTCTCTTCCCCCCCCCCCCCCCAGCTTCTGTCTGTGTCTCTTAGAGAGCCAGCGGTTTGCTGACTGGGCAGGCTGATCCTAGACATACTGAAGCCTCAGACACTCTCCCAGTGAGATTTCAGGGCACAGCGATTAGTTTGCTGGAACAGGATTATCGCCCTATCCTGCCCTCTCTCCCCTTCCCTCCCGCCCACCCTCCCTCCCTCCCTCCCTTTCTTCATTCTCATTCTAACTATAACATGTGTCCAGAGCAGTGAAGTGTGCAAGATGAACTAAGCTTGTTACAGCTAGTGTAAATCAATTGCAGACCTGGGTTGGAAACGAAGGGTTCGTTATATTTTTTAATCCATGAGACTGATTGTGCTTCGTAGCCTATATAAGCTATGTTTGCATGATTCAGCCGGTGATTTAACTTTCCTCTGTGTATTTGACTTAGTAACTATGAGCCATGCACTACGTCTGTCTGTGCAGAGAGGGGGGGGGGAGAGAGTTATGAACCTACTGTGTTGACTTGGTCAGGGTGATCGATAAGCTTGCTATGAGTTTTAAACCATTCTACTTCCAGAATAGCCCGGGGCAGCTTTCTTTGCAGCACTGGGCCTAGTTTCCAGAACCACCGGCTGAGAGAAAGGGTCTTTTCCTTGACTGACGCCCACAGGCAGTGATCCACAAAATGTGGGTTCAACTTAACTCCGTGAAAGCTGCCAATAGAGCCATCCCTCAAGTGATACGATGTCGTCAGACCTACGAAACACCATATAACCCCTTTGTTTCATATTTATTTTCCTCTTGTTCTGTCTGTTTCCTTCTTCTTCTCTCTCTCTCTCTCTCTCTCTCTGTCTCTCTCTCTCTCTCTCTCTCTCTCTCTCTCTCTCTCTCTCTCTCTCGCTCGCTCGCTTGATTCAGTCACACTCACAGGAAAACAATCAAACGTGTATCCAAAACAGTGTGGATTTCTTAATGGGATCTGCGATGTCACGCACTCACAGATGATACGATGACACATTCATTAAGAAAACATACTCCTGCTATGCTGCAGATAATATAAGGAAAACAAATGAATATGATCAATGATAGGCTGAAAATCAAGTGAAAAGTATCTGGTATCATTGTGTGCCACTTCAAATGAGGGACTGAATTATGGTGTCAGGGACTCCAGACATCATCTGCATCTTTAGCCACTTGCTAACATGTGAAGGAGAAACATGGATGATTTATACACAGCAATACACAATTCATTCTGAAAAAAGGCATTGAATCAAAGAGCAGTAGTCAGTGGAGAAGTCCTATCCTGTCCCTGTCTGATGCCATAGAAGCTGAACAGATATGCATCTCCTGAAAGATAGCTTGCTGTCCTGTTGGGTCAGAATACACCAAGCCTCTGGGCTTCCCCCGCTGTAGCAGGGTTCTGAGTAGGCCCAAGCATGAGACCAGGAGCTCCAGTGGATGTGACAGGCTGGGTTTCATGTCCCTTTGGGGGCCACACCTGAACCCTCCCCTGTTGCATGCCGCTGGATGTTAACTACAGCTTGCTGGTCAGCGTATGTCTGTGTGTTCTCCTCCGGGTTGCTAACGAGCTGAGCACATACAAACACACCACGCTAGCCAGTTTGCGTAGGCAGCAGTTTTGGTCCCAGGAGAACAGGCTGGGAGAAGGAGGCTGAAAGGGGAGGGAGACCTCCAGGCGGTCTCTCTCCATAGCATACATTTTATAATGGATAGGTGATAAAATGCTAACCTCCCCACTCTATAGACCACACCACCCCCCAGTTATACTCCACCCCACTGAATCTTTTAGGTACATCTTGAGACGATTTATGTTGCGGTTCCAACACAATCTTTGGTATGGCGTCCTGGGGCAGAATGGCTGGCTGCTTAGGTGAACATTGGGAGCTGTAGTTCTCCCGGGAACTGAATTGTGTCTGATTTAGTTTCTTATTGGAGTTTGATAGGTAGCCCAGAAAGAATGGGGTGACAGCGTGGAAAACACTCTGACCTACTTGAGTACTACAGTACAAACAGAGGCTAACTTAGTCCATAGACTTTGCTCAAACATTTGAAAATCAACGATTTTCAAAGAGGAAATAGAAAAGATTCATTTGAATATTTTTCATTGCTGTGCTGTCAAATCTCGGAAATCTCAGAAATTAAACCTTCTAGCCGGAGGCATGTTTCTGACCTCTGTTCAAAGAAACTGTCCAAAATTCTTTTTCTTTTTTTTCAGTTTCCTCACCCAAAGGGTGTCTGTCTGAAAGAAAGCGCCTGTTTGGGGGAATCTACTTGGTTATTTGTTTGCACTTTTTGAGGATGAGGATGCGAGCTCCAAAAGGTGCACTTGTTTATATTTACTTCACTTTTCCTAGTTGACCTAAAAGTTGATGATCAACAGGAACAGACGATTGGAGAGAGGAGTGACTAGTGTGTTTTTTATCCTTTAGAGAACGTTATGTGTGTGTGTGTGTGTATGTGTACGTGTGTACGTGTGTGTTGCAAAGAAGTTGATTGAAGATTCCAGAGCCAAAGTTGGGATGATTTGATGTAAGGACGGTAATTCAAACAACTCTGTAATCATATGTTTACTTTTAAAGAGTAATTCGTCTGCTTGTTTGCATAGGATCTCCTCAGGCACCGTAAGCTCAAACACACATCAGCAAAGTGAATAACGGAGGTGAAGAGGAAGTGCTGTGATGTTGCAGGGTTGAATGAGCCGCCCACCTTTTTCATAACGGGGTGACCTCTGCCACACAGGTCACAGACTGTCACGCATAATCTGGCGGCCGGTGACACTGATGAATCTCCTGGGCGTCTTGGCCTGCTGACCCCTCCCTGCTTCTGGGTATTATAATCGAGTGGGCGCTAGGAAGCCGCCGTCGTGGACGCCACCTTTTAAAACACAAATCTTTTTATTGGCGTGTACGTACATACAAATGTATGACTTGGTTGAAGGTGATGCATCACCCTGACAGAAGGTTCCTACATCTAGACATGGGTCACCATCGCTTAAGATAGATATTGGCCTGATAATGTCGTAAGGACACAAAACAACAAATATAGCTTAGCCAGGAAGCTGGTCTGTTCGGTAACTGGCAATACTCTGACAAAAAACCCCAACGAAAACTCTATCGTACTGGGTGTAAAAACAGTCAAACCTTTTGCTCCTCAGGTCCCCATATGAGAGCCCATACTCACAATTACTCCATAATGTCCACAATTATTCTATCTTTTAAACATCTTAAAAGCTTATAGTCACCATTTGGTTTTGTCATTCCGTCCGCTCAGGAACAAATGACCTGCAAAAAAAAAAGAGAGGAAAATATGTACGTGTGTTGACTGGAGTCTAATGTATATAAATGACCCTTTCTCGGCTAATGGAGAAAGAAATTGTACCCAGAGGCTGATCAACACCACTGTAGCTTGATGGGTCAATAATGGAAAGTAGCTTTGGCACAAGAGATTACTCACTCCTGCCCGGCATCAGGCT
Organism: Plecoglossus altivelis; assembly: GCA_036571765.1. NCBI lineage: Eukaryota > Metazoa > Chordata > Actinopteri > Osmeriformes > Plecoglossidae > Plecoglossus > Plecoglossus altivelis. The sequence continues at coordinate 14,485,374 of BROE01000016.1, read as the reverse complement.
CTGAGGACGGGCAAGAAAATGGAGGCTGAACTTTGGTGACCGGAGGGTCAGTGAGCAGCTACGCTTACATGGCTGAAGATATTTAACTATTTAACCACGGTCGGTCCTGAGTACTTTTCTCAGTGTTGGTGTACAGTTTCTTCAACGAATCTGCGTCTCTCTGGAGTCGTACGGAAAAAGAAAACTAGACGGCACATGTTCGATATGCCGGAAGCTGCACCCTATAGTCTGTTCTAATCAGCGTGGGTGCATTCCTGGGAGCAGGCAGACCTATGCCCTTTCTCTGGGACTGAAAACATTTAAAGTCAACTGAGGTTTGCTTTCCAGTGTATTATTATATATTATATATATATAGTTTACCGATGGGTCACATGAAGGTATGACAGATGGAAAAAGAGTAACATTCACTGGCACACAAGGAAATGAAAAGGCTGTGAATGAATGAAAAGATGGAAAGGTTTGATTTCTGTTAGTGTTCAGATTTCCTTTTAAATAGAGGGGCACACCTACCTATCGATCGATCTATCTATCTATCTATCTATCTATCTATCTATCTATCTATCTATCTATCTAATCCATGCATCTAGACTCCCCTTCTCCCACTCCTATCTATGGCTGGCATGCTGATATTAGCCATGACACCCAAGACTTTTCTAAGACTGCTTTTGAAAGACTGATGTCACTCATAGACTGAGCTAGCAAATTAATGTGAAAGGCCAAGCTACGGCTTTGCTGTTCAACTCTGTTTTAGATGAGCAGGCAGATATTTGTATTTTAATCATGTACATATGCACACTCTAGAAGATTCAGTCTGCCTCAAGGTAAAAATGGGATTGGATTTCTGACAGCTGTTTTACAATGCAAATCTTGCATCTTTGCTTTAAATACAAATCATTTCCTTCGGTGTGGTTTTCACAGAACTACGGACCAAGTATCCTTGAGTCCAAACTGGGGTCAAAGCAGGGGTCATCTGCTACAAAAAACGTTTTAGAATGATACATGCCATTTGTAGTGCAATCTAAAGAACCAATTGTCTCAGATTCAAGACATTGGTTGAGGGCTCACATTTGTCACCATAACATATTAGTTTACACGGGTCATTATTGTATGTTATTATTGCCTGTGTAGTATTCCAAATTGGTCCTGTTGTAAAGAGAGAGAGAGGGGAATGTATTTACAGTAATCGCCCTGTGAAATACATTCATTATAACAAGTCACTTGTAGTTCCTGTATTATGCATGTTGATTTTTCATCCATGAATAAGCACAAAAATAAGAAATATTTTGGTTACCGATTTGTCTCATTCATATGCAAGGTGAAGTAATTGTGTGTGTGTGTGTGTGAGAGAGAGAGACAGAGAGAGAGACACAGAGACAGAGACTGAAAGTGTGTGTGTGCATCTATCATCTGCGTTACCATATTAAGCAGGGTTACGCTTTTCGTATTCTGTTGTGGTGCCATACCAGCAGGTTCTGACTGACAGATAGTTGGAGAAAAGCCATCCTCCTCAAGGTCTGTGTCGCTCGGATGTGTATGTGTGTGCGTGCGTGTGTGTGTTTATGTATGTGTGTGTGAATGTGTGTGTGCATGTGTGTGTTGGTGTTCATGTGTGCGCGCACGCGTGTGTGTGTGTGCATGTGTGTGTGGGTGTTTATGTGTGTGGGGGTGTTTATGTGTGTGTGTGTGTGTGGCGGGGGGTGTTTATGCATGTGTGTGTGTCTGGACACATAACTGCACTACAGAAGGTCCAGGTTGAAACAGCAGAAATCCAAGACTGAGCTTCCTCGACAACCCTGTGAGAAGGAAGATAGCTGTCATTATTTCAGTCGTTAAGGCCATTACAGGTCTTACAATGGACTATCTTTACCCCACATCAAACCATTACCATCCAAAGAGCTATAAAAGGAGGAGTAATAGATCTCTCTCCATCCTTTCATCCCATCTATTTCAACCTTTCACCTTGGCCTCCATGGCTGTCTTATCCTTCCTCCACCCCTGTTATTATCCTCCACATGGGGGCCCGAAAACAAAACCATCCCCTGAGATTTCACCTTCAGCCTCTCAGTTCTGACCATTGTTTTCTCATGTACCAGCTAACAGCACAGCTCAGCCTTGTATCGTAGTCTGTGGCAACTTGTTGTCTGTGACCCCTGAACAGCTTAATGTAGCTCTCAACATGGTGCTGTGCAGCCCTCACGTTAGTGTTGAGTCTTCACCTTAGTGTTGAGTCTTCAACTTAGTGTTGAGTCTTCAACTTAGTGTTGTCACCCTCACTTTGGCAAGACTGACTGAACCGAATAACAAAAAAAGAAGTTGTGAAGGAGGGAAAGAAAGATCAAAAGGAAGAAAGAATGAAGAAAGAGAGAGAGAGAAAGAAAGAAAGAAAAGAAAGAAAGAAAGAGCTAGCAGTGAGTGAGAGGAGGGGTCACAAGTAATAGGCTTTAGAATGTAGGTAGGGGAAACGAACTTGACAGAGGCGCAGAGGCTCAGTGATGAATGGAAGCTACGGCCAGTGGACTGGAGCTCCGGGCTTTGGCGGCTGTTTACGGGGCCGAGGTGTGTGGCGAGGGGAAGGCTGTGCGCGGGTAGCAGGCATCATTCGTCTGCATTAGGGGCACTTATTAAAAAGGCAGCAATTTATTTTCGAGGCCTTCCCTGTGAGGCGAGAATACGGGAGAGAGCGAGCGAGAGCGAGAAAGAGAGAGAACGTGCCCGGGAAAGAATTGATTTCGCTGAATGAATGGAGCTAATGCGCTGTAATATTTATCTCCACCAGATTAACGAGCCACTGGGTGGCGAAAGGAAAACCTAATTGAACAGCTCCCACAACCCTCTTTCTCTCTGTGTCGTTCGCTTTGACTCCGACGCTTCTCTCTCTCCATTCTGACGCCTACGCAACTGATGAGGCTTGGTGCTCCGACTCCCGGAGATGACTGACGATCCAGCTGAGGCCATCGCCGGTTTATTGCGATCGGCATCACATTGTAGGGCTCCCTATAGCGGGCGTCTCTAACCAGTGGAAAGTGACTTTAATGAGCTTGTCGTCAAGCAGGCCTGATCCAAGCCGAACTCGACTAGGCTCCAGCCGTAGCAGGTCTGTTTGGGGTTTGGGCGCAGTGTAGCTGTTGACAAAATGACTCCTTCGCTGGTCTTTCTCCTCTCTCTCTCTCTCTCTCACACACACACACACACACACACATTGACATTAATCTAACATATGGTGCTGTCATGTTGAAAGACTGGTACATTGATCACAGACAGAGGTGCCTGATAGTTAACAAATGGGGCGTGAGTTCAGCTGCCCACAAGTTAAAAAAAGATACGTTTTTCTTCTTCATATGCAAATATTATAAGAACGTACTAACCCATTAATTCATATCAAATAATACATGTATAAACATTGTATTAAACCTAAAAAAACATACATTTTTCCATTCCCAGTATGGCTGGCATGCCTGGAAGGTGGATCAAGCATTTCTATAGTGAAAGGATCAAACAGATATGATATGATATTTTTGGAGTATTTCTTCAGATGCAGGTCTAGCGAGCCAGTAGGCAGACACAGTTAGTGTCCCTTGAACAGACATGCTCGTTAGCCAGCAGCCTGCAGTGGCTGTGGAGCAGCCAAGAAGACAGCAGGAGATGAGAATATAGGGAGCTGGTGTGTGTCTGTCCTCTTCCCTGGTCATTAGTGTGTTTTAAAGGGACACAGCTGGAGAGGAGCCGCACATGGCAGGGCCACGGTGGCCCCTGGCCCACACACACACACACACAAGGTATGGTCAAGTTCTCTGGGTCAGGTTCACAGCAGAGTAGATGTGTTGCTAGACAGCCAAGGCTCAGACTGCATGGGAGCATAAGCCTGTACGTGACAAACTGACGATCTGCTGCAGACTTGAACCCACTCCTCTGGATGTGTCTCCTCAGCTCGTGCTCTTGCTAGATTTGGCCCATTAGCCCACATACAGTGGTCTGCAGATGTCTGACAGTTATTCTAGATTTAGCTGGGATGGATTGATACATTCAGATTGCTTTATCAGTACGCTGCTAATGTGGGAGAAAGCTTTCCTTTTCTTTCAGTCTTGCTTTTCCTTTGACGCCAGACTGGCACTGGACAAATTCAGTCCCACATTTGAAAAGACTTGCCTCACTCACAACCTGTGTCTATCTCCCTCTTTCCCTCTCCCATTTCCCCTTCTCTATCTCTCTCTCTCTCCCATCCCTCCCTCCTTGTCTCCTTCCCTTTCTCTGCCTCTTCTCTCTCCCATCCCTCCTTCCCTCCCTCTCTGTCTCACCCTCTCCCTCTCCCATTTCTCCCTCTCATCTCTCTGTCCCTCCCTCCCTCCCTCTCTCTCTTCTCTCTGTCTCTCCCCCTCTCTATCTCTCCCCCCCTCCCTCCCTCCCTCCCTCCCTCCTTCTCTTTCTGTCAGTATCTCTCAGGTGTGTCCCCCCAGTGGAGACCCTTGGATCAGACCTCACGAACGCTTCAGTAAAGAGCCAAACGTGTGGCCGTCTTCCTGTCCCTCTAACAGTCCTTTGTTCTCCTCTGAGCAGCAGCAGTGTGGCTGTCATGTCAACACTGGTGTCATGCTGCTCTGGGTCTTATCAAGAGATGGAGACCAAAAAAAAAGGGACAAAGAATCAGCACCCAGAACTTTTCCTTTCAAAGTACAGTTTCCACAGTAACTTGGGGAACTTCAGTATCTGACTGTGAAATGAACGCTTTTAAAATGAACAAAATACCAGCTGTAATAAACGTTTGAATTTAGTTTACAGGCGCAATGTAGGTGAGTAGTTGAAGAGAAGATGTAAACCTCAGTATTGACGTTAACTATCCTCCTACCTCTTCCTGTTTCCTTGATGCCAGGAAGTCTCTGCCAGGGAGCGCTGGCACTGTTCTCCCCTTTCATACTGGCACTCGACCAATAGGATCTCTTCATGCTATATTTATGTTTTCCAAACATTTAGTGCTAGTATCAATGTTGGCATAGTGTGTTGCGGGCCATGAACAATGGCACTTTGAGTCAGACAAGGAAAGCAGGGAGTGAAACGCAAGCGTGTCACTTCTCTTGTCAGAGTTTGGTACTTGTCAAATCCTGGCACACATGTCTGACTGATCCTGGAGGACAATAAAAGCTTTTAGACTTTGAGCAGAGAAATCTTTTGCTTGGGTTCACATGGAAATCATGAAGTCGCATCTCTGTCTAGCTGCACCAGCTCTTCATTTGCCTCATCTCTCTTCGTTAGCTAACACGGCAAATTACTGTAAGACAATCATAGCAACACTTGGAAAATGTCCCTGTTTCGACATAGACGGCAAGTGGTTCTAAATTTGCTCGCAGTCTAGAGAGAAACACCGGGAGAAAATCGAGGCAGACTATAGGATGAGGAGGAGCTAACTTCAGCAGCACATAAACAACACAACCAGTACTGTAAACGCCTGTGAAGCGTATAGCAACATCTCCATTCCAACACCAGAGGAGGGAAAGGCATGTCACATCCTCACCCTTCTCTTCCAGTTTGCAGTATTCAAACAACCTCCTGCACACATGGCACCTGCTATTATTACATGGTCAAATAATAGCTTCTGTTTGCAAAGAATAGGGCATTGTGGAAGTGTTTCAATAGAACTAGCACCCGATTATTCATTTCAATGGAAGCACATTAACGGTTGCGCCCAGTGGATTTTATGGTGGTCATTTGGAAAGAAAGGAATATCACAATGTTGACATGATAATAGGAGGAGGTGCCATTATTTCAGATGAAGGTAGTGGTTTGTACAGTACACATTTGTTTACAACGACAAATGAAAATGTGTTTATACTTCACAGTTTAACACAGTGTGTGGAGATTCAGCGCCGGTAAACGTGATGTACTGTTTCCATTTCATGTCGGTGTTTGCCGGCGCGTGGGAGCCACGTGCTCACCGAGCGAGAGCGAGCGTGAGAGAGAACACAAGGTAATACACAGCAGGCCTGAGGTCAGGTGACCTCCTACAGCTTCAGGTGGCAGTAGAAGATGGAGACTAAGTCATGACCGTGGGCTCTAAGAGGTTGTTTAGCTGATCTGTGCCTGGCTGCTCCAGCCTTGACCTCCCCATCCCACCCGCCCCCGGCCTGTCCCAGCCCATTAGCCAGCCACAGTGAGCCCTCTCTGGGGTCACCGCAACAGGAAGACCTGCGGAAGGTTGGAAGGTTCACCGCAGGGATGTACGTGAGGTTGTTCATCTTTCATCGCCTTGCTTGTTCACAGTCAACAAAGCGGGAAAATAACTGCCATTTGTGACTTCTGTGAGCAGGAGCAAGAAATATTTAATCTGATGATGAAGAAAATAGCGTAATTGGATCTCTGACACTTGGCTGAATAAATGGGCAGCTGTCTCGTTTGATGCCTTACAATAGGCCCATGGTCATCCTGTCATGAGGTTGAGCGAGAGAGACAGAAGGTTAATAGGTGGAATCACATAAAGGCTATTCATGATGAGATGTAAAATAAAATTTAAAAAAAACTTGAAAACTTGAAGCAGAATCAATTGGCTTGTCCTTCTCTCTTTCTGAATTTGACCACATAATGCAGTTACCATGACAACCTTATATTTTCTCCTCATCCCTCCATGGTCAATCATGCTCTTTATTCAAGCCAGTCCCATGAATCATAAACGGTGCTGTTACCGAGAGGGTTCTGCTGGCAGGAGACGTGAAGTGAGACTGGGTTACAAGGACATGTAATGTCAGGATGTGCTGAAGGTGGAGAGACTCGCAGGGAAAAGCTGCTGGTCTCGTGGCTGTCAAGGTTCTAGACATCACTCGTCTCTCTCTCTTTTTCCTCTCTCTCTTTGTATCTCTCTCTCTTTCTCTCTCTCCTCCCCTCCCTCCCTCCTTCTTTTTCTCTTTCTAGCCCATTCTAGCTCTCTGTCTCTTGCTCTTTCTCTCCCAAGGTGAGCACCTCAGTGTGTTCAGCTTTGTCAAATGAGGCCCTTCCAAGGCAGTCTCTCCTAGGTGTGTGGCTTCCAGTGACAGGCAAAACAATGACAAATCAGCTCTGAAGCACATGGCAGACAGATGAAACAGAGACGTGTTGCACATGTTTTCATACTTTCATCAATGCTGCCCTTATCAGCCCTCTTGAAGGTAAAAAGGAAAAAGACATCATCAATTTTCCAAGGCTTGGACAGTCTCAGATGCGTTTGTCCGAGGTGAACCCTGACCTCAGTGTCTGCTATCTCTAACCCTATCTCTAACCCTGGCCTCAGTGTCTGCTATCTCTAACCCTAACCCTTCTCAGAAAACCATCGGCAACTGTCATATTATCTCCTGTGTCCTCACTGGACCTGCTTTTACATCTCAGACTGTCATTGACCTCCTGCTGGGCTAGGTCGCAATGATTCACAGGTCTTTGCTGAGAGGAGGTGACATTGATCAGCTTCTACAGCAGGAAAAGTCTCATTAAACTTTGTAACATCAGAAAGTGAGAGCACTGAGGATAAGTCAGAAAAGCAGGGAGTGTTAACAAGCCCTAGAACACGTCTAGTCTCTCCTGGAAGAGAGGAGGAACGTCCGAGAACGTCCTCGCTGTAGGCAGCCGAGTCTCGCTGCAGTCAAACTGACACTGAAGTCCTTGTTTTTCTGCTGGTCCTGGTGACAGCAGATGTGTGTCCATGTTCCATGATGCAAGGCTAATGGCAGTCTCTCATGTCTAATAAGACAGATGTGTTTGTCTTTCTCAGTTTCACCGTCGCTAATTACAGATGGGCAAATATTAGCCTTGGTTGGGAGGTCCTCGTTCCACTTCACTCATCCCTCGTTAATTACACTCCTTTTCTGATCTTTTTTTTTTTTTCCTTTTTACATTTGTGTCTGTAGGGCGGGTATGGCCTAGCATAGATGGGCCTCAGAATCGCCCACTGTGTCAATCCTTCGCTCTTTAATAACATAGTTTGGCCAGACAGTAATTAACGGAAGCTCCGCATTATCAGTTCACGTTCTACCTGGACTTCAAGGAACGCATTGAACCGTGGGTAATGGAGTCCCCGTTGCTGCAGATCACTTGGAGGCATGCAAAGAGACAAAACCAATGACAGTACCAACACCGCGTCACGAAATAGAGTAAGAACAGTTCATTTGTGCTTTATGTTCATACCGCACTTGATCATTCTGGTCAGGGTGCAATGGGAAGATTTGCAAGTATTAAATGATCATGGATGTTATTTCAGAGGAATGGAAATGACTGGGTCATCGGTTATAGACTATGAATGATGATAGTGTCAGAACACGTATCCAAGAAAACCCATTTAGGAAACCTTATCTCCGTGTTGGACGATCCAGTCAGGTCCAAGTGGCTGCTCCATGTCTCAGCGAATATTTATTTTTGCCTGTTCTCATCGCTTACAGTTGCTTGGGAAAAAAAGGTTTCTGAAGCATGGAATTAGTTCACAACATCTGCAAGACAAAGTCAATCCAGGCTTAAGAGATCCGCTTGGCAGGATTGGTCGAGGTTGGATGAGAGAAACAGCTACTCGCCACTTAAAAAACGCTTGGACCCCAAGATGAACAGGTCTGTAGATAGGGGTCTGAACAGGTCTGTAGATAGCGGTCTGAACAGGTCTGTAGGTAGGGGTCTGAACAGGTCTGTAGGTAGGGGTCTGAACAGGTCTGTAGATAGGGGTCTGAACAGGTCTTAAGATGCGTGAGGGGGGTGCGAGACTAGAATTTGCACCGGAAATGACCCGGCTTTCTGACTGACATGACTGACTGAAAAGGAATGATTGGCTTCCTTGGAGATGTATTATTTCTTGTGATGTTCCTAAAGGTTTGGGCTTGAACAGCCACACAGTGTTATTTACTGTCGGATCCTCTTTGATGATTATTTTAACTGAGATGGGGGGGGGATTTAGACACAGGTTTCTTTCAAAATAATGGCCTGTCTTGAACCCATTTGGCTTTCAAATTGAATGCGACAAGTCAGCATTGTTAATTCATCCCACTTACAGAGGACAAATGAAAGCTCCTTCAGAATGTCATTTGGAGATTAAATTAAATTAAAACACACATGGTTCCTGGCTTGAGCCTTTTCTCAGGCAATGTTTTCATAAAGCAACCGTCATAAGATCAGACTGTGAACAAATCGTATTGCCTCGGTTATTATTTTCCGAATAATAATGCGCATGAGCAGTGATTTCCCTTAAACTGGCGAAGGGACAAAAAGAATAAACTAATGTAGCTGTACGCAGTCTCTTCAACCCACACTTTCAAACATAACCCTGCAGCTCGGTGTTTCTTGATAAAAAGCAGAGTGTTGTTGTCAGCTGTCTTCAGTGGGAAGCGGAGTGCTCCTGTTCTTCGAGCGCCTCTCCTGCTTGCTGCGGAGGCGTGGGCTGAGAGAGAGGGGGTGGGTGGGTGGGTGGGAGGGAGGGAGGGAGGGAGGGGAGGACAGAGAGAGACAGAGAGATGCGCTCTGTCTCTGGACTGAACACACAACCTGTCCTCCCCACAACATTAATGCAGTGGGACCTGAGGGTCTCAATGTGTGTGTGTGTGTGTTCATGGGTGGATATCACCTCAAAGACATCCTTGCTAGACTGGGGATGCTGAGAGTTCTGCCATTGACATGACATGTACACAACACAAACACCTTACCCTTCCCTTTATGTGATAAATGCAGTATAACCACACACACACACACACACACACACAACCACACTGAACTGACTCAAAAAAAAAGAAACATAAATAAAACCGCAAACTTACACAATACACACGCACACACACACACCCGTATCCGAACCAGACACACAAAAACTCATCAATGAATGAACGCATACACACATAATTCCCACATGTGGAAATTGTGTGAGACATGGTGACACAGGCACAGAGGGCATGCCGCATTGTCACGTATCGATTCAACACTTCATTCACATTCAAATGAGGGCCGAGAATCCATAATTGTCTCCTCCTCCAGCTCCCCAATCGATCCTCATTTTGCAAAGCTGCAACATGTTTATTGAAGAATAAGCATTGTGAAGCATTGAGATAACAGGCCTACAATGTCTGGTGGAGTCCATGTGACAACAGTAGGGGCAAGGAAGTCTTAAACCACAGCGCTGAAACAAGGTATTACTGGAAATCTAATTGTTGTGGTCCCATGTGTTCATCAATATGCCTTTCCAAACTGACAAAGAGCATTAGTTGACTCTATTCACTCCCAATAGCCTAATGATAGATTTTCCTCAATGAGGGTTAATTCAATCTGTGCTAAGAACCAAAATGCCTACTCAGCTCCTACAGTACCGCTGTAACTTTTTTTTAAATTCCACTCGTGATCATTTCCAATTTATGCGAGTACTAGTTGCAATAGTCTCTGGCTGAGTGTTTCGCTGTTAGGAAATTGCTGATAGACAAATCGCTACATCGCAAAGGAGACTCTAGTACTCATGTTCCCTATCATGTTCGACGTTCAGTATGAGAGAATTGGATAAAAGCCTCACAAATGGATGAGTCAACCACAAACACAGGACATCTGTGATGTTGCATAAAAAAACACATCGATGGATTAATTACGTAATATTCCGAAATCGGAGCATGATGCTCTTGAAATTCCTCCCAGCAGGAAACGGAAGCCCTGCTACGTGTATCTGATTATGTTACGGGCAGCAATTGTCACATCTGTGGTGTTTATTGGCCACATGGGTGGGATGAGACATAGAGCTGTGTTCTGTCAGACTCCTGCGCAGCAACTGCAACATGCTCTCCGCGGTTTGGCTCGACTCACTAGACATCACCCACAATCGATCCCATGTGACGTTTCAGAGATTTGCAAATGGGGAGCGTAGAGTCATGTACCACAGCTCCATAGTCGAGTGATTGGTTTGACTTCACCCTCTCATGTGCACACACACACACACACATACTCGTGTGGTTGACTGATAACTAGGAATCCCAGGAGGCCTATGTCTGCTCGGAATAAACAAAATCTCTGCTGCCAACACTTTTCTCAGCTCTCTCTCACTTTCCCTGCCTCTCAGTCTCTCACTCCAGCAACACAACCTCCCTCCCCTCCTCCTTTCACATAGCTTGGGACTTAAATATAATATGTCAAATACAGACTCGGTCTCACTAAGGAAGAAAGTGCAAAGATGAAGTGAAAGGAAGTGGAATTCCCTGTGCAGGCGGCCTTCCCCCGAGTGTCTAGACCAGGCCTGACGTCCTTCCAAGCACACAACAGATGCTCCGAGCACTGTGACTAACCAGTTACCTGTAGATCTCATTACACAGCCAGCCTGGAGATAAGCACTAATATCCTTCCCGGCAAGGGATCGTCAAGGCCTCTCTCTCTCTCTGTTCTCTCTCCTCTCTCACTTTCTCTCTCTCTCTCTCTCTCTCTCTCTCTCTCTCTCTCTCTCTCTCTCTCTTCCTCTTTTCCTCTCTCTCTCTCCTCATCTGGAATGGAGATTTCCAAGGAGCCAATGTGACATTGGGGCCTGTTCATTTGGATTGGAGATGAGATGAGATCTATTATTTGTGGCCTTAGGGGGGATATGCGACAGCACACTGACTGAGGGTCTTATCGGAGGCTTGCAGCCTCTCCTGTGTCTCCCTGTCGAGGCTCCAGCCTCGATAACCTGTTGGGGGGGTGAACACCATGCACGAGAGGTCTCCGGCGAGGGAGTGTGTGTGAGACTCATGAGTATTCATGTGTTGAAAAGGCTGCCCAAAATGCCTGTCTCGTTTGGTGAACACAGTATGTATTCCATTTGTGAGCTCTTCATTCCTCATGAAAGCGTGTGGTTGTGTGTGTGTGTGTGTGTGTGTGTGTCAGAAACGAAGAGAAAAAAAGAGTTGAATGTGTATGTTGGCTGCATATCATCTTATACAGTATGTGATCACACAGAGAAGAAGAGCCCCAGAGGAAAAGACAAACAGTAGGCTACAGTGAAAGAGACACACCGCTGCTTCCAGTAGCTTCCATACAGTGCAGTCACTCACTGTTGCAGATGTTCTATTGCAGATGGTAAAGTTAGCGTGTTGCTATTTATGTCTGCGTGTCGTTGGTTTGTGACGTGGTCTGTGTCTGGCGCTGCATGCAGTTCTTTAACCATCACCAACGGCAACTGATTGCCGGCATGTAGTGAGACAGCCTCTCTTTTCTTCTGTTCTGATTAAAGATGCAGAGAAACTCTTGATTCATCATTATATTGATGCTTGTCTGAGCCGGCGAAAAGAAAATAGCAGAGAAGCAATGAGATTCCTCCCCTTCATCTACACTGCATAATGCGCTCCGGCGCACTCTTACAATTCTCTCTTCTGTTCAATGCAGCACGGTGTTGGGGCTTAAACACAACCCTGGGACAATGTGTCTCTCTAGCAGCAGGTCTGAACATAATCAAATTCAATAATAGGCTTGACTCTGCACTCTCTCTCACTCTTTCTTCTGTGTGTGTATGTGTGTCTCTCTGTCTCTTTTCTGTCTAATTCTAGGCAACTTTCTAAACGGCGAGCGTTCAGTTCAGCATTCAAGTGATTTATTCAAACGAGAACGGCTTTCCTTTTGTGTGCTTACATAGGCTGTTCCGCTAAATTTGACACCTTGTATTTCCATCTGTGTAATGTGACATGTAACACAACTATTTATGGAAACTCACAATTATTTGGTGCAGTCATGAGGCTCAGGTAGTACTTAACACGATTTGCTCTGTTGAGTGATCAGACACAGTATCTTGTGATTTCAGCTCTGCTTCGCAGAAAGGTGGCCCAGACACCCAGCTGAAACTCCGCCTCGTGTCAGAGGCACAAAGATTAGATATCCGTAGTTCCCCCCTGACAGACTAAACTCGAGGCTGGAGGCTGGGGAGATGGAGGAAACCGCCCGAATTATTCGCATTTTTAGCGCACTCAACAGCGATGTCAGAGCGTGAGAGTTCTGGGTCTTTGTAAACAGGCCGTCCTGTTATTGTGAGGTGAGGACGTTCGGATAAGTTTATCACAACAGTGCTGTTGCCAACGGATGCAGCACCTCTCAGATTCTCCTACCTGAACCTGCTTGTAAGTGAGTGAGTGAGTGAGTGAGTGAGTGAGTGGTATTGTGGGTGGTATAGTGATGGACTGAGGATCTATTTTGTGTTATCCATGTCTATTATGTTGCCAAAAGCTGAGACAGGGACACATGAATGGGATAAGCTGTCTAACATCACACAAACAAAGACCTGTAGCAACGTGATTGTCCTTTGTTCATCTTAAGTATGCCCAGCTGAATTCTAAGTACCTATCAGGCAAATCACATTATCCAGGCTGATCTTTAGTGATTTGTCAAGTTGACAGATGACTGCTTTGCATGTAGCACATAGGCTAACTGGCATCAGCGGGCAATCCAAACAGAGTCAAGGTGGAAAGGACGCATTGTAGCGTTCACATTTCTGGCAATTTCATCGCTTTTCTGGCACCAACAGAACAATTGCAGTTAGTTCAAAACCAACAGGAAGCAGCCTTATGTATGCATCATGAGTATTTGAACTTGAGGACAGAATGTTCTTCTTCTTTGCTGGCTACTGGCAGTGCCCACTATACCATGCAGCTCACTGCTAGATCCAATGCCAGTCTCTTCTCTCTGGCAGCAAACAGGATGATCCTGTTGAATAATGCAGAGATTGGGCTGCTGTGTGTGTGTGTGTTTGTGTGTGTGTGTGTGTGTGTGTGTGTGCGCGCATCCAGAGAGATTTTACAGCAGCAACAACAGAGTAAGAGGTAAGTATAGGTACCTCCCTCCCACACACGGACACACACAGTCACAAACAACAGTTTTTGTGTGGTACTCCACAGTGCCATCGTTGTGCAAATGCAGATATCTGTCCCTGTGGCTTTGGGTCCAATCATCTTCAGTGGGTTATAGACGCTCAGGAATCGATTTCATTGCCACAAGAGCGTTCCATCAATGATGTCCACATGGGTGTAACACTGATAAGTCCATTAACTCCCAACAACAGTCTCCACCATCAGAGAATAGACTTAGTGGAAATGTCCATCTGCCTGGACGTCCTTCCTCTTAATGGATGGACAACATAAAATGTTTCCTGGTGAGATCTCCCGCAAAAACAACAGGAGACTCACAACCACCTGGAACACACCGGGCAAAACATAAATGTATTATTCGAGACAATAAGGCTAGATTTCGAATTGGAGTCACTCTAAGATCAACCTCTCGCTTGCACAGAATTAGCATCTGCTCTCTCTCCGGTGTTGCATGTGTGGTGAGTATCCGCATTCAATTCTTTTCTACTTTGCGACGTTTTCATTCAAAGCTCCTTTGGTCTCTAGGGGATGTAATATTAGATAAGATAGGATACGATGAGACAGACTTTAATGTAATCGTGGGGAAATGTGTTCTCTAATCCGTCATGCGGTTCCACAGAAGATGAAACAATCTGATCTACGACGTTAAAAACGAACGTACAACCGTTACTGATGAGCCAAACTGGCACAACTAATGTCTGGATATCAACTCATCATTCACCTCCATTCATTCCAGTTCATTCAGCCATTCTATACTGTATATTTAAATAACCCCCTAAACCTCTTGATCTAATGAGCTGTTGGTGTGGTCTTTTGAAACCCGTTTAATGGGTGAAGATTAGCCCACGTCAGCGCTGAGAATTGTTTCGGCTTCAGGCTTCACAGCATTTCTCTCATTAAGGGATCTGGAGAATGTGTAGGCTGAGTCATAAAATCACAAGTTGCTCGACTTGAAATTCCTCTAACCCGGTGAGCGAGGCGGTATCATTTTTAAATGTAGGGATGCACATGGACTATAGACTTTGTGCTGTACACAAGCAAAAAAACGAACTCAAATGATAGAAACCATCTTTGGAGTAAAAGAAGATTTGACGTGCGTTATATTTTTGTTTGGCTGATGTCCCATCCGTTAACATGGTGGGGGGGGGGTGACCTGTACTTTCTTTCACTTTTCAGAGCAGTTGTACCGTCTACTCTTTTAACAGTCAATGTACTATATACTAACGACAACCAGGGTTGCTAGAGCAAGCTTGGCGTATAACAACTTTTTCAGAGTTTGCCTCTCTCTTTGAAATTGCGAAAACATTGGATTTATCTAGCATTTGGACATGCACATCTCAAAGTGCCAGGGGGGAAAAAACACACCGTTAAACATTTTTCTCCAAACAAAAGCCCCCCTAAAATTCCACATCCACCCAGGTAGAACCAGAAGAAACCACAGTGAATCGTTCCACAGTGTCATATCTTCTGACAAATCTGGACCAGGTGCACAGTTGGCTGTGGTCTAGAGGATCTGCTTCCCAGGGCTTGGCAAGAAACAGCCCCCCCCTTCATTAGGATGCTGATGGTCGCACTCACCCAGTCTCCCCCCCTACGGCTCCAGGGCCTTTCCCCCTCTGCTCCCCGCTTCCTCCCTTTGCCTTTTAGCCTGGGGCCATGAGTGTGCTTCCTCTGTCACCTGGCTGGCTGGCTGATGTTTTCTAAACCAGCCTTTTATCTCTGACACCAGGGAATGAACCAAAAAGGGCCCGTTTCATAAATCCTGTAGGAACCATGTGCGTTCGTGACCAGTGGTTCTAAATGAGGGTTTCTTTCCTCTAAAGTAGCTGAAATGCATCATTCAGGTCTATAGGTCACAGATCAAAGGTTGGGCAAGCTCTGATTTGTATGACCAGAATGAAGAATAACCCCCATTTAATACATGCTCTGTATTTTACACTGTGCCGTTTTTATACACCGCAGAGTCAAGCCACTGTTCACCGTTTACAGTGTAAGCAAAGTAACAATGACTAACAGGCATTTGAATGACAATTGTAAACTTTTTCCCAATCATGTGATTAGGCCTCTCTTTGGTCAATTAATCGGTTTTCTTCGTTGACTGCTATATAGTGAAACAACATTGTGTGTGTGTGTGTGTGTCGGTGTGTCTGTTTGTGTGTAAGGAGTCCAGCTGCACAAATTCGGCAGGGCATTTATACAGCCACCAGTAACACATTTCCTCAGAGGGTATATTGATTTTTTCACAATCCCTTTGCTTCAATATCCAGTGTTATAGCTTTAAGGCTGGTAAGAAGCAGGATTCTGCTTGGGAACACGTTTTATTTCAAAAATTGTCCGTACTGTTTCAAACAAATGACTTCATGTGACTAAACAAATATTTAGTTTTATCTTACAGGGATTTTGTGTCTGTTTTGTGTTTACTCAGTCTCCAGCGACAACATCAATCTTGCTCAACTTTACTTGTGTACGATACACAACATTTGTGACAACACAATCTCTTTTCCCTTTTTCCTCTCTCTTTTCTGTCTCCGACTCAGTTCACTTCCGTTCAATGGGACTGGCACACAGCGTGTACGCGTTGAATAGAATCCTTGCCTGCCAGCTTTCAGTTTCTCCCATTTCTCTCCCTCCCTTATTCCACTGTTGCCACCAAGCCCTGAACGCACAGATGCATAACAAAGAGTGTGTTATATTTATGACCCAGGGTGGCCCAGCTGCGCCTGAGGGGTTTGGTGCCAATGACTCCTTCCTCCACTTGGGAGACATTAGCCTGACAGGGCAATATGAGAATGCTGAATTGCACACAAACAATAAATAAGGAGAGACCAAAAAAAGAAAAAGGCTGGCAATGTCTAAAACCCAGACATAATAATATCATATTTATGACTGGCACATACTCTCCACCGGATACAAAAAAGTGATGAACCGCAGTGTCTTCAATAAGCAGCGAAGGCTTGAATTTCAACAGGAAAATGCATGAATCTAATTCTGCGTCTCGCCACCGCCTAAGATGTGTCCGTGGGGATGGGTCCACTGTTTATCTCTGATTGAGATTTAGTCGCTTGGTTTGTTAAACTTCTCAAGGAGGATGGAACCTGAGTACCCCTCATCCACCCTCTCTTTACCTCTTTCTTTCTTTCTTTCTTTCTTTCGCTCTCTCTATCTTTCTCTCTCTCACACATGCACAGTTCTGCAGCCTATCTCTCTCTCTTTCTCTCTCTGTTTCTCTCTCTCTTTCTCTATTTCTCTCTCTCTCTCTCTCTCTCTCTCTCACACACACACACATACACACACACAGTTATACAGCCTCTCTCTTTCTCTCACTCTCTCTCTTTCTTTCTCTGTTATGCAGTCTCTCTCTCCCTCTCTCCAGTGCCAAGAGTGCTGTGTTATCACACATATAACAATCTCCTCTGACCAAACCCCCTGACTAGAACCACAAACCCATCTCCCAGGTAATAACTAGTTATTTGGAGCATTGTGGAATGATTAGGTGTCCGTTCTCTAGGTCGCTACCAACAGCAGCTCCTCCTGCTGCAGCACTGATGAAGTGACGTGAGATGCCCACGCTGGTGTCCTCGCCCAGTCAAACCAGGACGTGTCGTTCTACGAGACCAGTCAACAGTCCAGGCTGCAAGGTTTCAGATGGTCTGACAGCAATGACAGCAAAGGGAAAGGGCAGGGTGGGGGAGGGGGGGAGCAGCACTCCACAAACATTCCATCGCCATACTTATCTTCCTCGTGTTTCTGTCAGAAAGAGCAGGAAGACTCTTGACCTATAGCTCGACACGATCAGAGGCGAGACAGATATGGGAGGTGCAGATGGATGAGGGGTGACAGGCCAGCCCACCGGGGGGCGGCAGCCACAGGGGAAAAGGGTGATGATCAGCCAGGTGGTAGAGGT
Source organism: Plecoglossus altivelis (assembly GCA_036571765.1). NCBI lineage: Eukaryota > Metazoa > Chordata > Actinopteri > Osmeriformes > Plecoglossidae > Plecoglossus > Plecoglossus altivelis. Next base: position 14,467,686 of record BROE01000016.1, on the reverse strand, counting down.
ATATCTCTATGGAGGTATGTCAGTGGTTCAGCTGATGATGGATGCAGGAAAACAACACAGATCCCTGGGTGAGTGTCAGACAAGAAAGGGCTGCCCTGGAGGTGTGGTTTGACTGGGCTTCTGTGCTCTCAGGTATCAAGGTGTGGTGATCATGAATATACATTGGACTTCCTGTAGTGGTGGAAGGGACAATAACTCAGACTTTGCGGGCAAGCTTTCTCTCGGAACAGTATGATGGCGTATCAGCAGAAAAAGAGAAAGAGTTTATTTGCGGTGCTGTTTATGCTGTGCCTATCACAAGCAGTGGTCTTCAGGGTCCAATGTCCTGTATTTATTTGATGGTTGCCTGCTCCAACACACCTGATTCAAATACTTGGTTGTTAACAGGCTTCTGTAGAGCTCTGTACTCATTTGAATCAGGTGTGTGAACCTATTCATGTTTGGCTACTATTCTAAGCCTTTTTGGTCCTTCCAAATGAAATAAATAACCATTTAAGGAAGTGAAAGCAGCCTGTATCTGCACACTGCATTCTGCATGTACAATGTGTTAACTAGAAATCTCAATTCCTCTGAACTATACTACATTTTCCTTAATTAGAATGCTTGAATCCAAAGTCCCACGATCAGAATCAATAATGGCAGAGGCGTTAGTTCTACAGTATTATGGCGGTCGCCAAGTGGTGGCGCGCCGGGTGATCGCTGCATGTTGGAGGCGATATATTCGTTTTTCAAATCCTATTTGCCTGACCTTTTGACATCTGGTTGGTCTGTTGTCTAACAAGGATGTAGAGAGTGTGTGTTTGTGGTCTTGCTTGACCCCAGGAGAGGCCATGTGATCTATTTCATTGACCTGGCATCTGTGCTGCTGCTTGGCTGACTGTTAAATCTACCAGAGACACAATTTTCCTTTCTGTGGTTTGAAAGGCCATATTTATCGTTTTCAATTATTCCAGATCCATAAAGGCTGACCCCTCTGTCCCATCCACCCTATTGATATATTTACCCAGCGCACAGCGCTCACTATGTGTCCTCTACTTCACTACTCTTCCATGATCATGGGATGAACAAGACTTTATCTTCTAAATCCTACATTATCTAATCTTGTTACGGTAAGTTTACAAAAACCCCTTTAAACCATATCCGACATTGATTCTGCTCGAATTAACAGTGATTTGCAGCATCTTGATATTCATTCCAGATAAGTAGGAGTCTGAAATGAAAGTCTCTCGTTAGCACTGAATGAGACATAGACTGTTAAAAGACTTTTGGCCTAAGCTCTTCATGAATGAAATCCATTTCAAAATCTTTCAGTCACACATTTCAAACGTATGTGCTGTTTGCTGGGTCTTTAGAGAACAGCATGAAACATCATGCCATCTGTCCAGCTTGGTCAGATTCACCCTCTCTCCGGTAGATGTGATCACAGATTAGACTCGCTCCCTTTGCTCTTTCTCCAGACACCAGAACTGGACTTTCTCCATGAGCTAAGTGGTAACACCTCCATCTCCCAGAAAGTGGACATCAGGAGGAGTGCATGCGTTTGAAACTGCTCGCTTAACCCAAAGGGAGCAGAGTGACAAGTCAATGGTTGCGTAACAAAACATGATTATGGAGGTTCTAAGTGGTTCGATCACAAATTGTGAAAGAAAACGCAAGGCGCCACCGAACAGGATTTGATTGGACGCTTATTCCACTTCTCTCTACACTTCTATCTAAAAATCTCACACATGTACACATGATTTATCATCCCTCGAGTGAGAGCATGTCTTAACTGCTAATGTAATAGGGGCAGTGAAGTTGACTAACAATCCCATTACAATATGATTAACAGATTAGATAATTATGTCTTTAATGGGGGGAAGCAATAGGATGGGGGGCTGTAAAATGATGCAGTTTAAATTGAAAAGCCGTATCTAGGTCTAGTTTAATTTACAGCTGCATTCCAGTGGGAATTAAAACAAACAGGACCTACCTACCTCCCATCTGGACAAAGGCTTCCCTGGGCTGCCCATAAACATTTAATTATGACTGTTTGTTCTTGACAAACACTAGAGTAATCATTGGCCACGTGTATTCAGATGTCTCTAGACAGATTTTATAGTCAGCCATACTGGCAGCAAAGATGTTTTATAAAAGATCTCTGCTGTGCATGTTGGCCTTGTAACATGGAGAAAGGGAGGGTGCATTCTTGGGAATTAATTTACCTTTTTGAAGGTGTCATGTTGAATTGCAATATTTTACTTGAGAATCAACCTCCATGAAAACAAGTCAGATCTGAGGATACGTTGGATCTCAACGTATCGTCCAATGATGAGTCAACAGGTTTGCTACCAGTGGTCTCACAGACCAGAACAGGGATACAACCAGATAGGCTGTATTACAAGTGAATGCCAGCACAATAGATGAACAATTTTCCAATTTCCATACTCTAGTCTTGGTAAAACCATGTATTTTTTGGGGGGATGGGCGGACACTGATCTTGGAAAGTCAGCTTTGGAAACAGACACCCAATCATCCTGTCATAACCTCAAAATGTGAAGGCTCCATTTTCTCCTCCAATCGTGTTTTCATCTCTGGCTGTCGTAATCCTTCTATTATCTATAACACCCGCCGTTTAAGCTATTATGTGCGAGCCATGGTATTTTGCCCTTATAGAAATACTATTATTCTAGATCCTTCCACTGTGGGCTGGTGTTGATGGATTGTGAAACCATTGTCTCCACGATAATCTGACAAGCACGGAGTTGTTTTTAGTGGTGGAGGCTAACGTCTCCATGGAAACCGTAGGGTAGTCGGGCAGTGACAAAACGTTGCCGAGGCAGAGTGAACCCTGGGATTGGACTCCTGGTACTCTTGTCATATCTTGTTATCGTTCTGCATGGCACCGTTTACTGGCTATACCATTTTGTTACAGAATGCGGTGAAATTGTCATGACAATGTGTGCGTATCAAAGTGTTGTGGAGATGATGTTGACCCTTGCACTTTTGCTGCATTGATCATCTGCTCAGAATCAGAATCAGTTGCCGGGGCATAGAATGGACCAGCGCCAGTCCACGAACAGACCAGTGGAAAGACTGAAGGCTGGTTTGATTGAATAACTGTCTGTCCTAGGCCTCGTTTTTCCCTCCTCCTCTCAGTCTGCCTGGAATACAGACGATCTGGTCTTGATCATATGATAGCATTATAAACTGCCTGTTACACAGGAATGGACACAAAAAGAGAGCAAGGGAGAGCGATATAAATGGAGAGAGGGAGAGACAAATGGAGTGAGGGAGAGGGAGAACAAGAGACAGACTGACTGAAAGGAGTAGTGTTCAGAGATGTCAGAATGTGAAGGGTTTGATTTCTCTCTGGGTTTGCTTCCGTTCACACTCCTAAACCACTGCTCACGGCTCACTATTGTCAACATCAAATGTTACAATGGAGAACTTCACTCTAACAACCATGGAAAATGCTAGCTGTATTATGGCATCTAACTTCAAAGTGCAGCCAAAAAAAAACAAGGCTTATACAATATGCCAGTGCTTTCCAGGAAGTTGTGGTAGTGGAACTATCACGGAGGTAAATCATCATCAGGATATGGTTTGACTCCAGCTTTGGAAAAAGCTGTCAGTGAAAGTTGGAGACTGAAGTGTAAAATGTTACAGGCCTTGATAACATCCATCCTGGTGTGATGAAGGCTTGTGTCGCTTCGAAAGTTTCTTCCACAGCTTCTACAGCTAGAAGTCCGATAAGCTCTTGAATTCTTGCCTTTTTTTCAGACCCAACTCTTCTCCTGCTTGTTGAACCTAGGAATTGAACACGTGTTCTCGATAAGGGGCCCACTTTTGGAAGAGAAGTGGTCTCGAATGACTGGAGACCTCTTGCCTGTGGCAACTCTGAGAGCGGGAGAGTGGGTTTGTAAGAACAGTAATGCATTAGGCGGGTAGAGGTGAATGGGAAAGACAACTAGTGTTGCACCAATTTATCTCTCACTACGCTGATGTCTTTCAATCTTCTGGCTTCGGACCAGGAATCTGTTGTGTAGCCACGGCGATGAGCAGTTTCTGAAGCATAGTCTAGGCTGTTAGGATTATACTAACCCTACCCCCACTGGCGTGACCATGCCACCCTCAGATCGTCACATGAAACGCCTGGAAAAGCCATATTGTTTTGTCCCTGTGCTATTTTGAGCGCGCGGGCTCAGCTGACTCTGTGAGCTGTGCTCAGCCACAGATGTCTGCACACCTATAGGCTGACCTGGGAGCAGCATGGATATCATATCTGTCTTTTCGCATCTTGTCACTGCCTGCTTGGCCCATATGCTTTCTACCAGGAGTTCTGTTACTCTCTTAGTCTCCCCTCACTGCCTACTCCCAATTACAGACCTGCGTGGACCTCCAAGCATCAACAAATAGGAGGTTATTATAAGACCTATGGTGGGTGGGTGTAGTGTATAGTGTGACAAAGATGTACACCACTATAATGTGTGATATATACAGAGACAATCTTCATACACTGTTATTATGTTGTTATTACAGTATCATTACACTGCGATACACTGTTATTAGACTTTCACTGTTGTGACACCATCATTTCACTGTTATTGTGTTCATACTAAACTGCTGGTACACCGTTATTATGTTGGTATGCCGGTGTGAGGAGAACCATTTTTCCATTCTCATGCTACAACTCGGTCTTGCTGTTTGAACCAAAGGTACAAAATGCGAGCAGCGTGAACGTGTACACTGTGTTTCAATTCACTAAAGAGATGGTAGACCTTCTACCACCTCACAGTCAGCTTTCAAAGCCTTGCTATTTTTATTCTCTGTGGTCAGGTGCCTTATGCTGGTCCAGTATCACACTCCAGGGTTTAGTATGCTGACACATGCATGGTAGAACTGATTTAGAGAAAAGAAAAGTGGTTAATGGAAATTGAATGGGAAGTCTTGGAAGAATGGAATTGAACTTCTTTTTTTCGTCTCACAACCTAATGGATGTGTGACATTTTGAGCTTGGTGTGATGAAATGCTCTTATTTGGCTCTGGAAAAGGATTTGAAGTTTGTTGGGGTCAATTTGTTTAGCAAAGTGAAAAAGCAATGCATTAAACCCCTCTGAACTATCCATAAAAAATACACAAATACATGAGGTATAAACTATGCAGTCTGCCTCTCCGTCTTCCACTTTGGATAACATGAACGGTATGAGATCCAATCAGGAGGCTGTATGCTGGGTATGTGCTGCTTGCTATGTTCTGCAGGCAGGCATGTATCAACGCTTTAAAAGATAAGAACACTTTTCAAAGCAGCAGGATGGAGAGAGATGAAAGCGCCTAGCCAATCAGGAGCCAGAATGTAAAGTTTAAGGAAAAAACACTTCATTCGTTATGACGTAGACGTGCAAAGACCCACATGCACGTCGCTGTTCGGGTGTAAGACTGCGACCTCACCAACACTCCGCCCCTCTCATCAAAAAATGTTGAAAGGACAGAAGTGAAAACATCAAAGTTGTAGGTATCGACATCGCAGCAGGGACAAAACACCATTCAATAAAACATCACAGTCAGGATGAGAAATGCAGTTTGATGGGGCCACACAAACCCTCTGCCGGAGGTCAAAATGAAAGTAAAGCCACAGACAGATGGTAAGAGAAAAAGAAAAGCTAGTGTTTACCCAGCGAAATTGAAACATGTCGAGGATTTGAATGAACGAATTGATTCATTTCCAGTTAGATTGCCTGCGTTCAGCCTTTCACTTGAGCTTCAATTAGATTAAAATTGATTACACTGATTAGACAGTGGATGTCATGAATCATGAGTCATGGGTGGTGAATATTATGCTTGTTTTACTCTTTCAAATCAACAAATACAAATTCAAAGTGAGCATTTTCCCTTTAAATGTTATTGGCAATCTAACATAGTGTATATAGCATGCAGGCAGTCTTCTACTCAAGAACCATTTATGATGGAAAAAAACTCCCAGACTTCAATCTAAACGATAATGACTGTCACAGCTCTGATATAAAAATAAATGTACACGTTGATTTAATTTCCAAACGAAAGAAAGAAGGAAAGTACATTTATTGATCATGAAGTCGACCGGATTAAATGAATCAGATTTCATGGCCGTACACTCATCTGTAAGCATGGCCCTTCAGAATCATTCCCGAGAGGTCACCCTCCGGATCATTGTGGGCATTCCCTGTTCATCTTTATATAATCAGGAAGACCTTCAGCAGACTTCTGAGAGCCACAGGTCTTAGCAGCTCACAGGAGTCTTTTCCGTCTGCTTCGTGAGCTGAAGCTCTCAAGAACAAACACTGCGTGTGTCGAGAAGATCTTTTATTCAAAGGCCTTCGCCTCACTCTCTCTTCTCCTCTCTCCCCACGGAAGAGACAGTCAGGAACAGTACAAGCTCCCCTCCTGGCACAATGTGATTGGAACCGTCACCGAGGTGATGGGACAGTGGAAACGCCATCCACCAAACTTCGTCGCCCTCAAACCCCTGTGGTGGCTTAGGAGCAGGTGGCAGGTTTGAGACAAAAGGTTGAGGGAGAGTCGTCAAAGGAGGTGATGTGTGCGTGCATGTGTACATCGAGTGTGCATGTGCGTGTGCATGTGCAAGTTGGTGTGAGTACTGTATGTGAGGGTTTGTGTGTCTGTACGTTAGAGGTTGTGAGTGTGCATGTGCAGGCATGTGTGTGCGTGTGTGAGTGTACGTGTGCGTACAAGTGTGTTGGCGTGCATGATGCTTGGGTGAGCATGCGTGCGTGCCTGACGCGTGTGCGTGCGCGTGCACGTGTGCATGTGCGTCACCGAGGACTGCCGCAGCTCCTGTGTGAGCATGTCTATTAGCTGCTGTGACAGCTAACAGCTGACAGTGTCACTCCTCATCAACAGCAGGCTGGCGTGGGGTAGCGGGAGACACATACCCAAAGCTGACATTAAAGCACCCTGAGCAGGCAGCAGGAAGCAATAGCAGGGAGTGTCTGATCAGAACTGCTAAATGGTAGAAGGAGACTAGTGAGAGACCTTTACGTTTTCTCTTCTATTTCCAAACGTTTTTCAAAGATGAACCCAGCAGCCTAACCGCTGAGCCATTCTCTGAGATCTCCCGTCCCACTAAGACCCCACATCACATTTATTGGAGACACGCGTTTCTCTAGGAAACCTGTGTGAAAAGGAAAAGGGGAACAGAAAAGCGGAATGATACAGTGTATTTTGTTGAGGTGAAAACACCATGCAATCAAAAGTCAAAGTGAATGCTTTCACTGAAAAAAACTACGGCTGAAGTGAGTTTGCGTAGGGTTGGATCGACTCGATATCAGTTTGAGAACACATCAGCGCAGTGTCTGGGTCAGAGTACTCCATCCTTCTCCAGTTACCTGAGGAGCCACTTCCTTCCCTGGGAATACTGCTGATATGCCCAGAGATGGCTGAAGTACACACTTCCTTCACTGTAGAAGTACACATACATTGAAAAAGGTAGTCTCTGAAAGTTGAAGGACTGACTTTTTTCAGTGAGGTTAAGCAGTATGGACTCTGAGTCTGACATATGCTTAAAAGGTAGTAATTAATAATGCCTGGGTTTTTTTCCGTAAAAGATTGTAGTAAAGTACTGATACCAGAAAATAAACTTAAGTACGACAATGAAGTATTTGTACTTTGTCCACAAGAGTGTTCTCTTGGAATGACGAGTGTCCTCTTTTGAGGGCTTTAGTGAGGAGAGGTATCATAGCTTGTTATCCAGAGAGAACGCTGCATGTTCACCTGAACCTCCGTAAAGCGGAGGCAACAATTCAAGGCGGAATGACGCGACACAAATCAACACAGCAAAACACGAAAATTGCAACCCGTTTCAGGCCAGGTGAGCGACTCAGCGTTGAAACAGTCCCAACATTCCCCTTGAAGAGGACAGGAAACAGACGGCGTTTTGTTGGCGCGAGTGTTGGTGGACAGCGAACGGGGAAAGGCTTTAGTGCCGGGTAATAGATTTTAGGAGGTAAGAAATCCAAGGCATTTGTCAACATCAACAGCTGTGCCTGCAGTAAAAGCAAGGTACACAGTGACAAGCTGAGACTTATGCGATGTTGTTGTGACTCTGTGAAAACATGCCTCATCCTCTTGCCAGACAGCCAGTCATTTGGCTCTCTAATCATGTCTGCAATGCCCTGCAAATGAAGTGAATATTTACCCCATAAGCAGTTTAAGGCACAATCATGCCTTGTGGAATCAAAGTACTTGAACTTGTGTTTGGCCATATCAAGACTTGAGTGCGATGGAGTGAGATTCGGAGACTCCCTGAAGCTTCTTCCCCACAGTGCATGTTTAAAAGTACTTGGACTGCTTAGAATCTAATAAATAAAGACTGCACTTAAGAGTAGCACTCCACCTAGCTTTGGGTATGAAATATGAATGCTTCATAAATTCTGCTGTTTGTGCAGTTTCAGCCAATGCTCAAACTTGTTTGCTTTTTCAAAAGAATGATAACATGTGTGTGCTTCTTTGTCTAATAAGAGAGTTAGACACACTAGCGCTCAGACATATTAGACCTATTGTGTCTAACTCTGGGCAAAGACTTTGTTTCATTCACCCCATAAAAGATACCCATGTTGTGCAGCACCAAAGACTGAAGTTCATTAGGTTAGCTAGACGATGCATAACCAGACCATTTTCCTTGGCTTTCCTTCTCTTCCTCATTATCACCTATCACATCAGCTAGAGTTAGCCTTGCCATAAACAAGTAACCATTGTTCACAATTAAAAAAAAGCCCTTTGCACAAACAAGGTGCGTTCTAATAAGACTTGTGTTCAACAAGGCAAAGTCTGTGCGAAGCTTGAGATCAGTATTCATCAAAGGGCTGGGCTGGAAAAGCTGCCCTTTTCATCTATTCTTAATCCTCGTTATTTTTAACTCACTCGAGCATGTGGGGGCTAATCGGAGCGCCGCTTATGTCGGCTCCTCTAATGTTCACATGGTCTAGGAGACTTTGCCCTGGAGTTTTTACAAATATTTGCTCGGAGAGGGACAGAGCTTGCGGTAACTTTGGGGGTTTGTGCAGAATGACGCACGAATGCCAAACTGCAGCTGTCCAACTATCTCGCGCTCTCATATCCTTTCCTCTCTCTTTCTCATTCTCTGTCTTGATTGCTCTCTCGCTCAATAAACACGCGCACACATACACGCACAATCTTCCAATTGCAAACCAATTCTATTGGAATGATTAAAATGCAATTTAGCCGATTTTGTAGATTAATAAAACCGTGAAATACTGTGAAAATAACAAGGCTTTATAATGATGCTCAGTCTGACTGCTGCTGCAGGTGAATCTCTGAGGCAACCCGGTCACGCAGGTTTGCGGGATCATCATTCTGTGTTTGTGCTCCTCAGCCTCAAAAGATCAATACATTTCGGAAAAGCACCGATCCACCTCAACTGAACCCAGACGCCCTGGGCCCTCTCTTCCTCGTCTCATAAGATGCATGTAAGACTGAAAAGAGACGTTTCTCATGTCTTCATGTCGATGCAGTGGAAGAAGACATATCGAAAGATAAATTGCGCAAAGACCCAAAGTAATGTTCTTGGATATGTTTGTAAATGTGTTTAGGTAACATCCAAAGCATGCTTCACTCAATAATATAACTGGACGTAAAATACGTCCACCTTCTCCGATTTAAAGAGGGGAAAAGATGGTAATTTGCACATGAGAAAAAAAAATCTAGATGTGCTGATATTTGAGCCATCAGTTATAACTTTGAACCTGTACTGAGACAGCAGACCACACAGTTCACTACACTGTGCAGGAAGCATCGACATTCCAGTGGATTTACTGCCACTATGCTAGAATGATATTTATATACTGCATGGTGGAGTATGAATCAAACCTCTGATTTGCATCACAGAGACGCTGTGAACCGATGGTATTTTACATACATGACGGCATGCTTGATTTATCCACTTGTGACGCCCACAGACGTCCATTTTGAGTATACGGTTTATTAACTACAGAACCCTAGAGAGATTTTTTTTTTACTGATTACAAAGTGATTTTCCCAACCTCTACCCCTGTGGGGTCAAATGGTTGACTTAAATTATGAAACTTCCTCTCTCGCAGCTGGACTTTTTTTGCGTGCTTTCTCAATTATTGTAAACGTTAAGGGAAATGTACATAGTGCTAAAATAATTAGACTTGGGACCCGAGAAGAACTGCATAAACTCAAAAGGGATTCCGTTTCAAATCAGTCTGACAATCACATTTCTTAGATCAAACCTTCCTTGGGAGCTGTAACCTTGAAACTATAATATTCTCTGAATGTCTTGAATGGGATTGGGACATGAGTTAGTTATGTCCAATAAGGACCATGGGGGTCACAACATTGTCCAAGGAGAGAGAGAGAGAGAGAGGGGGGGGGGGTTACGTGATGTCATGTGTCATCCAGCACTTCTAAAAGAATGTGTATGTCTTACCCTGGGTTTGGAAAATTACTGGATTTTAAGCATTTACTTTGTCGCATACAGCGGTGCATTACCACCAGAGAACAAATGAAAAATCACTTTGTGATACTTCTGAAGCAACTTGACTGAAGTGCAGCAAATGTATTTAGAGAGGCATTGATGAGTTGAATAGGTTCTTTTCTTCATCTCTGGTTTCTGCTTGTGTTTGTGTCTTCTGAAGGATGCCTTCAATTGCTCTGCTCCCTGGTGTCCTCACTATTGACATATTTCACTGTTCCTTCGCAACTTCACCAAGATGAGGACTGTCTGTTATTGCTATTGTGTCTGCCAAAACATTCCCTCGGAGCCCAGGCACACTTCCACAAAAGGACGATTTTACTTTAGTCAACAGTCTCATCGACTGCTTTGAAATGTCGAAATGTCTGGTGAGACAAAGTTTGGCAAATGAGGTGAATTGCATTGAAGTGTCGTCTAGATGCTGCGCTGTTAAAACAATCTCAAACATCTGCTCTTTCTTTATGAGGTGGCATTCCTCTTGGGCTGTAATTTCCCCAATAAATCCTTCAGCATTATCGGAGGTAAACAGATGAAAACAGACAGCCAGCATGTACCCAAACAGGCACACTGTCAAAATACATTGTTTCATGCCTGAAGATTCTGGTTGAATCCATTGGTTGGTCTAACGTCAACTGCTTGCATTTCCTCACTCACCAGTAGAATCATTAATCTACAGTCGGATCTGACCTGAGTGGATCACATACATCAAATCAGATGTCTCTCTGGCCGTCCTAAATCAAAGTTAACTCTAGTGTCTTACGCTACATTGTTCTGTTAGTCTGCTTCTAATCGTCTCTGTCTACGTCCCTCCTGAGTGGTGGCTGGCAGTGTGGGGCTCTGTTATATCAAAAACTGCCCCCGTGCCAAAAACTGTCCTATCTGACATCACGATGCCGATCAAATGGAAGGACGCGATGGAACAGATGGAACAGAACGTTGATTTGATCGCTAGATTGCTCTTTCTTGTTCAAGTTCTCAGGGAAAGAGTGAGTGAGAACGAGAAACTGGAGACAGAGAGAAAAAAGGAAGAGGATTGCTTTTCTTTGTTCTAACTGTTACATAACACTCAGGAAAGTCAGTCCAAAACCGTTCCATCTTTCTTCACTGAACCTTGTCCAACAGGAAAACTATAATATCTAAAGACGTATTATTTTAGTCATGACTGAGCAATACTAATAAGTAAACAGCACTAGTGGTCTTTGGGGAGCTCCACCTATCAACGGCTATGCTGGCACAACCCTAAATCTAACTCACAGATGGATAGATCAAATGAGGGGGAAAAAAGCTGAAACAACCTGATGCAAATCAGCTTTTTGTAGGAATATTAAATATATCACTCATCTCGCCCTTTCCCTTCAGGAACAACCTCTCATTGTCTCGCACAGGGATGAATCGATAACAAGAAAATTGTAATAATGGCCACCCCCTGGTCTCATCTAGATTTTACCTGAAATAACCTCCTTTGAAATGCACGCAAGCACACACACACACACACTCATTCTTACATACACACACACAAACACACATGCACGCACTCTCTCAATCACACACATACACCCACACACACTCTCAGAAACTGCTTGTAATTGAGTCTCAGTAGGAGCCTGTTGCTTGTCCTCATTGTTGAAACTTAAAGGCACAAACTTCCAGTGAGAATGGCGGCTTCAAAAGAAAACAGAACCCTCCTGCTTGATTGAGTTCCGCTGCTCCCAGAGTGCGAGGTCGCTGAACGGCTGTTATCAGCAGATTTAATAGAAGAATGATTTAGCCTCGAGGGCTGCATGTGGAGAGATGACTTCCTGAAATATCTCTATTCAAAACGATAAGGCAAACCAGCATGCATCAATGGTCCTGAAGTCTCTCTTAAGACAACTGCAGCCATCAGCTTTTGAACGGGTCCTCTTTTTCACCCTTTCGACGTCTGATGCGGCTTTGAAGACTGCTGTTGAGTAATCAGTGTGTCTGAACTACTACAGGATGTGGTCACTGTCACATTTCCAACCAGCTTCAGTTCACAGTGTGACACCAGGGCATGTTTATGCCAGAGGACAGGTTAGCTTTGCTGCTCTGTCGAAATCGTTTCCAGCACTTCAGATTCTAGTGTGTTGTTGTGACTGGATAATGATGGAGCAGGACAACATGCTAACAGAGGCAAAATCAACAGTGTCCTTGAAAGGCAGCACGGAAAGCACACGCACGTCCGCATGCAGACACACACTCGCATGCAAACACACATCCGCATGCACACACACACCCGCATGCACACACACACCCGTATGCAGACACACAACCGCATGCAGACACACATCCGCATGCACACACACACCCGTATGCACAAACACACTCGAATGCGCACACGCGTCCGCATGCACACACACACACCCGCATGCACATACACGTTCGCATGCACACAGACCAGCATGAATGTATTCGGACAAGCATGAACACACAACCCATCCATCTATATTCACTCTTCACTGCTATTCTGTCCAAACGAATCATAAACATGTGGTATGGGCATTAACATGATCCTTTGCTCCTGTCCTCAAGTTCATCACTATCTCGCTCGCTGAAGCCAGTGAGAGAGAGGCCGTGGAAGGGTATGTGAGGGGCCACAGACCCCTGCCAGAACTCATCTCACATCTCTTAGCTCTTTATGTCAACGAACAGTGATCGCTGGAAGATCAGGGCTGAAGATTCGGAGGCTTTCCCCTCCTGCGTTGCGATCTGGACTTTCAGTCTGGATGTTCTGTAACTGCTCAAAGATGACTCAAAAAAGCATTGTTGTGATATTGCTTTATTGCGATCTGGCATTTCAGCTGAGAGGTATTATTAAAAATAAAAAGAAACAAGATGAGCCTGTCATGGCACCTTTTATACACAATCATCTACTCCAAGGCAGGTCTGACACTGTTCTGGATCCCACGTCTTGGTTGGATGCAATATTCATTTATAACAACGAATATAACTCACCACAGGGACTGCCATTGTATTTATGTTCTATATTTTAAACTCCTGTTTTATTGTAGGAACCTTCCTGCCATTGTTATTTTCTTGTCTGTGAAAAACGTACCTATCGAATAAATCTGACTCTGATTCTGATCGACTTCCCTTTCAAAATCCTCTGTTCGTTTCAAAAGTGGGATAGAAGCATTGTTGCAGTATGGGCCTGTTGCCCTCCTAATGCATACACAGGAACTCATTGACAAGTATTGACTGCAAGGCCGATGCAGAGCTTTAGTTTCTAGCGTGGCTGGATGAGGCAGGGACTTGGTGACGAGTCAACCAACAGCACCGGTAGCCAAGCTGCTCTGACCACCCGTATGGATCGACCTCAGCAGGAGAGGAAGGACTTTAACCAGGCACAGAAACCTCCACCACACCGACTACATACAGTCTTGAAGGAAAGTGGTATTGATTCAGATGGAGAGGTTATCATTGTTTAAAGAGCTATACTTCTTGCTTTAAGTGTTTTAGTGCTTTACTCAGAGCAGGTGATTCGCCGTGACCCCATAAAGGGTTTTCCATTCACGCAACTTTCTCATTCGACTTCTCAGTTCTTGCCCTTCTTGTTGCACGGGGAGCCTTATCATTCCCAACAGGCTCAAGAACGTGCCTCTGCTTCACTGTATTCTCTGACCAGTGTTTACAGTTCATTATACCATGGTTGTTCTCTTGTAATGTTGCCATGTTGCTGTTGTTTCTTTGAGAACCTCTTCCCAGACCGCAGAGTACACGTCTTCTGTCTCTCTTTAATAACATGCTGTTTAACATGATTTTATAATCTAGCCTGCTATTCCCCTGTTCCCTAGAGGAAGAGGAGAGTAGGAGGCTGGGTAGAGTTGAATGCTGGGGAGGGGAGAGTAGGGAAGGGGGGTGAGGAGGGAAAGGGGGCGAACAGAGAGGGGTACGATGAAAGAGAGGGTGGGGAAATAATGGCAGCATGGAGTCCCCTTGTCGTTAATCTGACCCTCCCTCAGGAAAGCGTGTCAAACCTAGAAGAAGAAGAAGGAGGAATAAGAGGATAGACGGAAAGGGTAGATGAAATAATGCAGTTTGATGAAGGGATTATCCCAGAAAGAGGAATGGAAATGGAGAGGGAGGTATCTGGGGAAAAGACACAGCAGACAGTTGAAGAGTGCATGTTGGTAATCTGTTGGCACCCAGAGGAGGGGGCCAATGTGACTGTCAAGCATCTGTCGAGTCCTGGAAGAGCGAGGGGGTAGAATGGGTGGGTATGACGGCAATGAAGGGATGATGCTAATGTAGGAGAGAAGAATAGCTGCCGAAAAAGAAAGGCAGCATTAGTAATGAAGAGATAATTGGGAAGGAGAAGAGCAGTTGGAAGAACTGGGATGAAACAAGAGATAGTGATGGAAGGAAATGGATGTCAGGCGAAAGGGACTGATGCCAAAGGGAGAGGAGTTTGGTGCAGATGAACCATGGCTGTGTAGACACACTATCATCATTGTCTTCATGCTGCCACTAACACTTCACTGAATCCCCCAGAGACAGTTTACCACAGGGAACACCCTATATGTTGATTGGCTGTGCCTTAGTCTCCCTGTCAAGACACATATCTTCCACGATTTCAGGCCCCTGAATTTCTTGCAAGGGGAAGAGTCTGGGTGAGGATGGACTGGGGTTGGAAACAATCCAAACCTACTTCCTGGCTGTCACTAGGAGTTAAGCACCAATCATGGTCCTCTAGCCTCTGCTGGTTCATGTATCCTCTAGACACAGCAAGACACCCCAATCCAGCTGGAACTATGACAAGCTGGGCGGAGCTTCACAGCTGCAGAGGGCATGAGAGCAGCTTTGATGGGAAGTCTACCTCTGCTTTCCATCTCTCTCCCCCTCTCTTCTTCCTCTGTCACTCCTTGCTTCGTATTTGTATTCTCTCTCTCTCTCCCTTTCCCCCCCAGCCTCTCTCTCTCTCTCGTATCCCAGAGGATGTTGACCTCATTACTCTGGTGCAGTGAGCACTGAAAGTGGAAGATGAGTGGAGGTAGAACGGATGGGAGGATGGAGCGAGGGAAGGGGATGGATGGGGGGAAAGGAGGAGAGAGGAGAAAAGGAGCGGAGAGGGGGCGCTAGGCTCCAAACTTAACGCTCGCTTCCCACCTTGATCCGCCCATCAAACCTGAGAATATCACAGGCTTATGTCAAGAGGGAGGCCCAGGCGTCTGGCTCCGCAGCCTCTGCCGCGTCCTGGCTTCCCCAGAGAGAGGAGGCAGTCCTGGGGTGGGAGGAACAGGAAAGGCAGGGGTGTCTGTGGGGGCCAGGGACATCGCTGGGCCTCCAAATGGTGCTGGAAGCCATGCATAAAGGGTGGAGGGGAAAGAGAGAGGACATAAGGTGTGTGATTGTGGGTGTCACTCGGTTCTCTACAGAACATGCAGGTGTTACTTGTAGAGGCAGATGCATGTTGAAACAGAATGGGTAAGTACATGAACACACAGAAGGGAACCAGGGAGGGAGGGAAGGAAGGGGGTAGGAGGGAGGGATGATGCACCTGCAAGCAGCCTTGCTACACCAGTGACTGTGTCAGCATGGTATACCATTAAACAGATGGAAGACCCCGGAGCTGTATTCAGGATGCTCACTGAGCGTGTGTGGGTACACACTATCATCTAGGTGTTGGAGGTAGGCATACCTATAGGTGACAGAGGTAACTGATGTGACTGAAACCAGATGGTTTGGAAGAGGTGGTTTGAGTCAACATCAGCAGCTTCCGCCCAGACCTGACTCATCCTGGCCTCACAGCAGGCCAGAACCCTCACCTGCAGACGGCTCTGTCTGCTAAGCTGGAGGAGGACAGGAAGCCCTCAGGAGCATTGATGAAGTGATGCTCTTAACTGCAGCAAACAAACCAGCTCCGAGGGGCCTTCGTATCAGCTGATGGGCTTTTCCAGCCATTAGAAGCACTGGTGCAAGAATATTATTATTGATTTTGATCTGGCGTTACGGGCTATTGAACGCGCTGACTTGTTTTTCTACAGCTAACAACGGTTGTGGGAGCTATCGCTCAGGAGTAATGACATCATTTGCAGGGATGCGTCCTTTCTTAGGCTTTGGTCATAAATATTTTGATTCTTCATGTGAGAGTGGGAGATTGCCTATTGCGATTATTTGAAAAGATTAATGTTTGTTTTGGGTCGCACGCGGTAATGCGTATTAGATTTTAGGAGATAAATGTATCACTTTAGAGTTTCAATTTGCAAATAGACGTTGTTTTCTTTGGAGACTGCCAAAAAGTTACCACTATTAAAAACCGGGTGATTCTATGGTATGAAAGACCTGCTTGTGGTGTTTTGATTGCAGCTTCTGCTGGTGCTAATCTGTGTCTGCCCTTTAGTTAACAGATGCTGCTCAGTTAACAGGTGTTGTTTGGTTTTCAATGGCCTGCACTGAGAAAAGGTCGGCTGCAAACAAGATATAGGAATATAGGATCCACATGGCTTCGGAAACAAATAGAAGTAACAGAACTTTTGCTAAATGTTGAGTTTGCTGTCAGAGTCCTGTGTAGTTCACAACAGCCCCGTGTAAAACAAAACAAATGGGATGATTGGTCTTTCATAACAGCCTGACTATTAATACACTTGATGGCATTACACAATTGGGACAACAATTACAATAGCTTTCATGCTCTGTTTCCTCTGCTGTAGGCTTCACCACTTCTCTCTCTATGATTCAATCGAACAGGAGGGATTAGTTTAGCGCTGTCTACAAAGAGCAGGCCTGTCGACGGACCGCAGACCTGTCGGTCAGTCGCTCTATTCCACCCTCACGGGTCAGTGGATTAGGAAGAGGTCTGATGTGGTGAAATTTCATATCCTTTGTTTAAATATTAACCAAACACTTCATTTTATTGATGGTTACTGAGAAAAAGACCCACTTGATTTGAGTCAGTTGTCATCTGAGCATCTCTGTGGATTGTGCCTTCTTCTGTTTTTAATCAACTTAATCGATTGGCAACACTTCTGTCGTGAGACTGAGACAGAGAACTGGCAGCTGAAACTCCAGAGATCTACACCTCCTTAAGTATTCATCCAGTCCATGTTCTGTTTTTGCTAAACTTATTTTCTGCCGGCCATTAGAAAAACCTATAGAATTAAAAATGTATAGAGATTAATGTTTAACACCTGTGGATAATCACTAGGTTTTGGCTACTCCTAATTTTGCTTTGGAATACCATCTGGTTGTCATGGCTACCAGAAACGGGCATCTAGTCCCTGAGCTGGGCGTATTGATTTATGCACATGAGCAAAGAGAAAACAGACACTGGCAACACTGAAGACTCATCTTTATTGAAAAAAGAAAAGATTAAAAAAATAAAATGAACTGAAAAAATCCACTATATCATTTTTAATTTTTTTTTTTTTTAGGGGTACCACCGAAATAAGGTTCTGCACTGCCATGGATAGAAATGAGTCTGTTATTCATATCACAACTGGACTATTTTTTTTTTACATTACCAGGAGCAGTGTGTGAGTAAAGGCCAGAACACACACATACGCGCACGCATACGCAGACACGCAGACACGCACACACACTGAACCGCTCTTGTGTAGAGCGTCAGGCTAGGATATCTAGACTCCTCTCCTGTCTCATATTTCACCATTTGTAGTGACAAGATCCAAAGCTGAGAGGGAATCTGCTGAGTTGACGTCTGAAACAATCACAAACCGGTTTATTCTGGAAATACTGTAGCCTACTCTCTGTCTGTGTACGGTAGCTTCGACCAGTGCAGAAAAACGGTTCTAAAAATGTTTGTCGACATCTGAACATCATATTGTTTCCTGTAATAGTTTGTCAGCGATGCAAGCATTGTATAACATCCATGTAGTGGAACAATCGTGCTGCTGTTGTTTGTCCACACCATGAGAACTTCAATGCGCTGTAAACAGACTGTTGGAACAATGCTTGGATTACTCTGGAATTGTCAAATGTGGTCTAACGTGACCAAATCCTATGCTAATACACTGCTAATCTCAAAAACAACTCAGCCTACTCCTTGTTTTGTCTGAATTTATGTAACACTGGTCGGTTGATTGGACGTGGCAACACACTGACCTTTTTAACTCCAATATTACACCTGTTTGAGAGTGGTAGGGTATTGAATACAATGCTTGACTCGCTGACTGTGTGGAATTTGAATCAGAAAACATTTGACTGATGATGGAGGTAATGGGCAATAATACAATGTGCCAGGTAAGTATGACTTTTAAATTGTGTACACTTGCATGTACAAACACACACCTACACACACATACAGTATTTGCGGGGGTTAAACCTGCATGCGCACGCAGGTAATCGAACACTCGGAGGAGGCCATGTGAGGGAAGAGTCAAAGTCGGAAGATTCTTTCTATTTCACCATCCCTGTTTTAAATCCCATCATCTTTCCAGCGATGTGTCCTCATTCACAGACTCGCAATCTCCACCATAGATGAACTCTTCTCTCTGCCTCACTGCGCTTTATCAAATAAACGTTGGAGTGCAACGCCGGGCCTTTTCAAATGGAAATTAGCATGCTATAGTATTAACCTCCCCTGCTGCGTGTTTCTCACCTTTCCTGCCAACCGTCGTCATCATCGTTTCTGAAACTACAAACCTTGAAATACCACCATTTCCCACCTCAAAAAGACACATTTCACCCCTTGGTTTCTTGAGAAGAGGGATTTAAAAGGCAGGCTTTACACGCTACACACCAGGGCGCTCTCACTGTTCCACTGTATTAGAGCAGGGGAGGGGTTTGTCGTCTGTCTAGCAGCGTGGCACGTACTTGATCGGGTACGCGCTCCGAGCTGGCTGTCTGGCAGGGAGAGTTCCACAAGGATCAGACTGGGTTCTTATCAGTGCGGCCCTGATGGTCTGACCCTGCAGCCTGCCATCAGCTAGGCTGAAGCTTTCTAACGCTAACCAGGCCTGGGCTACGAGTGCCAGCTCTTCTGCCAAGCCGCCTGCTGATGTGGTCAAGTCGGGCGAGCACGTTGCGCGTCAAAACACATACACTTTATCGTTTGTATTGGGCCAACGTTGTGTCAATACGCGTGGATATTGGTGTAAATAGGCGCAATCGCTCACACACGCACACACGTAAGCAAGCACACACCAAAATCAAATCCACACTGTGAATTCACGCCACTACCTATACAAATGTGTTGAGTCTGACAAGAGGTTTTAGTAAAAATAAAAAATAAACCTTTTCTCCCGTTTCTTTAATGTAGACAGTGTAATCTCCGACTAATATACAGGAAAGGCAATGAGTTCTTTAATCCAGACTGGCATTCTGACTTGAACCTCTTTTTTCTCTACAGCCTTATTCCCTGATAAAGTCAGCGAAACGGAAAATGTAGCGGACAATGTTCAATTACTAGGCACATGTAATGTCATTTTCAGATGTTCAGGGTGGAAACGAAGATGCCTAGCTTTAAATGAGTTTTTCATAATTGCTGAAAGCCAATCGGCTGCAAAAAATATAGAGTCCGTGTAGAGAAGCCAAACCCCACCAGTCAAAATGGATTTACTAAGTGGTTGCCGGAGATTTAAAAAAATCCTCGAGGTTTAGCGATAAGAAAACTTGGCTTTTTCTTTGTCTACAACAAATGCCTTGGTTGTAGACTTGCAACCTTTTATAATACAATTGTGCTAGCAAGACACAAATCGTCATTTTGAAGGGGCTAAGAAGGTTTACATCTGAGTCGCACCAATCTATGCGTAGTTAAATACAGGATCATCTTTGCGATCAACCTCTAACATCTCCAGATGTCATCACCACAAATGGATTCAATATACAGTACTGTGGGCCAACCTGGCGGGTATAACATCTACAGTGCTGTGATGACAGGAAGTAGTTGTGGCGTGGAACCCTATACATCGTACCTTCCAATACCTGGACAACGCTAGTACAGAAAGTGGTAGTTTGGTTGTTTGATACAGAAAGAAAAAACAGTTTGGATTGAATAACTTTCCAGTTATCGGCTGAAGTTGTAGTGTTGCTTAATAGTAATGTGGGTCTAAAAAAGGTCATTTTCATGCACAATCTGATAGACTGTTGTTATGGTGTGGTGGGGGAGGGGGGGGGGCAGAATTTGAAACCTTATGAACAAATAAAAACAGATACACCAGAATCTCCACCATCATTGTAATTTTTTTTTTCAACAGTTGGTTGTAAATTTAAACAGAAATAAGCAAATGTCTCAATTCCATGGGATACCGCCAACATTTTCAACTCGATTCCACTCACAGGTCCAGGAAAGCAGCCGATTGTTCATCACGAACCAAAGTGAAAAAAGAAAGCTTCGCTAAAATATGTTTTTACCATCCGTTCTGCAGTTGGCCCAATACACACTTACAGTATACACACCTTTGGCCCACAACGAGATGTGTGTGTGCGTGTGTGCGTGTGTGCGCATGTGTACATTTGGGGAAGGGGGGTGGAGGAACACACCCATGCTAAATACAGCTCGGTCAACAGAAGAGGAATCTCACGTACAAAAAACATCAGTTACACACCGAGCTAGCTCACTGCGTTAGCATCCAACTAGGGCTGCTTGGTCAACAGCAGTCTCTGAAAACAGCCTTCCAACACCATTGTTTTCCATGTCCAGTTTCTCGGGGGGGAATAGTCTAACAAACGACGTCCCTCTGCAATTGTTTCATTCGGCTGCGGATTTCTACGGAGTAGAACTGTACATCCAAAGGTAAAGATAGGAGGGGGTCTGTGCTCCAAAACACTCACAGATTCTGGTTTGTGGTGCTAGAGCGGTCGTTGTAGTGTGGCAGCCAGTGAGAGGTTAGGACACTAAGCAAACATAGAGCTTGGAGGATGCACTGGGTCCCAAAATGGTGCTCCAAAACAGGAAGAGTTGTAAAAAAAAAAAGAAATAAAAACAAAAATAATGAAAGGAAAGAAAAAAGTACATCATTCCCATATGCCTCCACTTCACTTGGTCACCATTTGAATTCCATATATTTATATCCATATATATTTATATATATATACTTTATACAATTAAAAACACCATGGAGATGACAGACTATTTGGTTTCTTTTTGTCTAAGTAGAAGTTTCTCATTTAAATAAATGCATATAAATATTTTTATCTTCCCCTTGTAGGTCATCCTTCAGCTTCTTCATCTGTTCCATATCCACACTTCATTCTTTTTTGTTGTGGGTTTTTGTATTTTTTTCTTCAACAAATTGTGTTGTATCCCTAACGCACGCAAGTCTGCAGTCTTGACCCCAGTGCCCCAGGGTTGGTTCACAGCAAAAACAAGAAGGGAGAAACCCTAAAACTGTCCTCTCATTGGCCACTCTGGGCTACGTCTCTGTGGGGGTTTTGAGGGCTTAGCAACTGGGTCTCCGTGGGTCCGTTACAGCTAAACCCCCCTGCTCCGCCTCCATTGGGCGTCAAGAAGCAAACAATCTCTCTGGCCTCCAGGATGGAGCTGCAGTCCTCCTTCCTGTCACTGTGCTTCCTGTTAACGTGGGCCAACGCCCTGAGTTGCTCCTGGGCTTCCTCCAATAGCAGCGCCACCTCGTCCCGCTGACCAATGGCGTACGAGCAGGAAGTGGTGTTGGAGATGTCGTGCGATATCAAGGCGAAGCCCTCGCCTCCGTCGATTCTGGGCCCGGCCTCGCAGTCGGTAGAGGAGGCAGGGCCGTCGCTGGCTGTCTGCATGCAAGAAACCTCATCCTGCTGGGCCTGGACCGAGGGGATGATGGGAATGGAGCAGGAGCGGAAGGGAGGAGGTGAGGAGCGACTGAGGCGCCGTGGCCCCCTCAGGCTCCTGGTGGAGCTGGAAGTCACCTCCTGGACGTCACAGTGGACCTCCACCCTGCTGCCCCACCCTGCCGAGCGCTCCACCAACCCGGGGGGCTGCATGTGCAGGAAGGCGTCGTGACGGGGGTCAGAGGCGGCTCGCCCACTCTGGCACCTGTTGGAGACAGGACACACAAGGAGAACGGAAAGTAAACCACAGGCTGCGTCGAAATTCCCTGATGTTTACCGACCCGCCCACGTCCTGATCGTTTCAACTGTAGCCTTTCAAGCGTTCAGGCAAACGGCACAGAGGGTACTTGTAGGCCCACATCCAGTCCTCTGTCTCCCAGGTATGCTAAGCTTACTGATGAGGCCTGACATCTCCCTTTTATGTCTTCATCTAGCCACACACTCGCAAATAAAAACTGCAGAGGAAGATGAACAGGGAGAGGTAAGAGGGAGTTCACCTGCTGCATTATTGATCCGACGACCCATCCAACAGGGGATACTGTCTAAGATAGAGCACGATGTGTGAATGTTTAGTGCATTATGTGATTTGGGGGAGCCGTGCAGGTAAAAATAACCGTGCTACAACTCTTCCGATCGTGTTCGCTAAACGCTCACCTGACAAGTGGAGACAGGAACTTCTTTGATTTCAGCACTCTGCTCACAGGGCGCTTTGGTACAGAACAGCCCTTTTTAAAAGTCAATGTGTTGGTTGGGGGATATCTCTTATTGATTTTCTTTTTCACGGTGTCTGTCTTCCTTCTTTTCTCCAACGGATGCTGCAACAGCCACCTCGCATCAGAACAACAATTCCACCCTTCCTCCGAGATATCCATGTC
Organism: Plecoglossus altivelis; assembly: GCA_036571765.1. NCBI lineage: Eukaryota > Metazoa > Chordata > Actinopteri > Osmeriformes > Plecoglossidae > Plecoglossus > Plecoglossus altivelis. Next base: position 14,444,580 of record BROE01000016.1, on the reverse strand, counting down.
TCAATCGAGCCGCAATCTGGCAGAGGAACCCAAGCTCATTATCTTTGTGTAATAATTCATAATCCTCGACACAGGCTAGCTGCTCTTGTCGCATCAATATTTAACTTGCGTCACTTTCTCTTGTAATAGCCTAATCAGATGGTTAAGCTCTCACCATGGGGGGAGGGAGGGCTTCAAAGTCGACTGCTTCTTCTCCTCTTTTGGATTTTGGAAAACTGGAAGTCACTGATGAAAAAGCGGTGCTGGTTTGCATAACACCAGAGCGGAGAAGCCTTTGTGATAAGAAGGGATGTCATCTGGCTAATAGCTGAGATAACTTTCACATAACTTTCACAGCAGACATAATCTGCTTTGATATTAGAATCAACTTTTTTTTAAATATCCAGACAAATAAGGTTTTGCCCTGGTCATTATACTGTACGACTAAGTTGTCTTTGATGAGAACATTAGGTGGATTAAAGTAAAACAACGCTTTTTTTTCATTTTAAGACTGAAGACAGCATAAGGCAGGATATATTCTGATCTAGATCAGCGACTGAAAAACAAAATGATGAATCAACGTATTATCAGAATACATGAACATAATAGGATAGGTACCTTTTACATAAGATCGCTATGTAAAATGAGAAAGAGTAAAAGTAAAGAGAGTGAAAGTAAGATTTAGGCTAACTAAAATATTCACTAACTCCTCTGTTCTGGTCAGCAGAGCTTGAAATAATACTTCCAGTGACATGCATTTTGGAGAAGACCTCATGTGAGACAACAGGCAGCCGTGTTTGTGTGTCGTGTTACGAGGTGTCAGCAAGTCCTCATCCTGCCACTGCAGCAAGCCTGCTGAAGCTCTGCTTGCTGATTGGGTGGCTGCGAGTGAACCAGAGCGGCGTGTCGCGTGCCAAGACTGACGCGCTGCATGCGGACTCATGATGCTCCTAATTGAACTGATAAATGGACGGAGAGTCCACTGCAGAGAGACACTGTGACAGCCGAAATGTGTGCGACAGGCAGACGGAGCCAGCGGCCAGATGAGGGCAGTCCAACCGCTAGTTTGGAGTACGGTCATTCCAGGAATGCATTCCAACCAAATGAGTTCTTGGACTTGTTAAAAGCTCATTGACAGTGAAGCCACAATCGGTGCGTCTCTGCTGTTTTGTGTGGGATGGAGATCCAGAAGCTAAGAGATTTCATTATGGTTGTACAACTGTAGGTACAACAGGTTGAAGTTGGGTCAAGCAGAAGGTGAGAAGCGTTTAGTGCGGCATATGGAATTTGTAGTATTTTTCTGAACAGGATGGCTAAGGTCAAACGCATCCATCTTCCCTTCAGAGAACTGACCATGACATTGAAAAATCTATCAGAGGGAGTTGGGGGGGGGGGGGGGGGGGGGAGGGACCTTGTAGAAAGAAGCCAAGTCACCATGGCAAAATACACTGCTCTACCTGATTTAAACCCTTCAATACTGCTCGCGTACACTCTGAGGCAGGCTGGGATATTACCATATTTCAATTATGACTGTGTTCCTTTTCCTCAGGAGGATGTGGAGACAGCCAGTTGGAATCTGACAGGTTTATCTAAAAATACTGGTAACAAAACGGAACACAGCGACATTCTGTCTGCGTGCCAGGCAGCCATTTTTGGGAGATAACGGCTGGTTTCCTGACAGACGTGGCACAGAAAGAATGGGCTTTTTCTAACAGTTCTGTTGTCACTGTCAAATGCAAATCAGGCCGCTTTAACCATTCTCCCACTCTTTTCCTCTTCTCTCGCTCTTCCTTCCTGTCCATCTTTTCCCTTCCTCCCTCCCTCCTTCACCCTTATTGCGGCCAAGTCTCCATGTTGTCTCCCCACGCGTGTCTCCATGGCAACTCCAGTTTGGTGTTGGGGAGGGGAGTAGTCTGTGTGACGATGTGAGCCAGTCAGCGGCCACGCAGGGGCCCCTAAGACCAATGGACCAGTTCTAAAAGAGCCTGAAAAGCAGTGCAGTTCCATTTGACAAACCAGTCACACTGTTTCCAACGTCAACTGCCCTTCTGTTCCTGCCTTAGCTGCTATTGTGTCTCTGTGTGACAATCTCCTGCTGAACCCTGATGAACACGAACCCCAATTTGGGCCTGGAAGCTGGTAGCTCATTCATGTGAGTCCCGCTTCCCTTCGTCCTGCCCTTTGGTTCGTTCAAATATGTTTAATGAACGAGACAAAGTCAGACACTGGGAGAGAGAGAAAGCGGGGGGGGGGGATAAGAGAGGGAATGAGACAGCATGAGCAGGAAGAGAGAGAGAGAGAGACAGAGAGAGAAAGAGAAGGAGGGAAAAGGCATTGATGGAAGAAAGAGAGAGAGAGCATGAAGAGAGAGGCCAGTATGGGACTGTCATTAGCGTACACACTCCCAGTATAGCCAGCTAGGCGCAGCACTCCCTTTGAAACGGTGCCATGTTTCTGCAGATCACAACATTGCGTGACCTCATTTTTATCTTTGCTCAGCACATTGAAAAACAAAGACGGAAAGAGAGCAAAAGAGAGAGAGAGAGAGAGAGAGAGAGAGAGAGAGAGAGAGAGAAGGACTGCAAGTGAGTCCCTTTTCCACGATTCCGTCGTCTTCTTCTTCAAAAAAGGCTAGCTCTGAAATTTGTACTCTTGAAATGAAACTCTAAGCTTTGTCAGCGGCAAGAATGTCTGCCACATGCCAGGGCTTAATTTAGAATGCCTCTACATGAAGTGTGAGAGGGGAAAGGAAGGCCGGAGAGAGCAAGGCAGAAAAAGACAGTGAGCAACACACAAAGACAATTAGACAGAGAGAGAGAGGGAGTAAGAGAGAGGGAGAAAGAGAGAGGGAGAAAGGAAGAGGGAGAAAGAGAGAGAGAGGAAGAAAGAGAGAGGGAGAAAGGGAGAGGAAGAAAGAGAGAGTGAGGAAGAAAGAGAGAGGGAGAAAGAGAGAGGGAGAAAGAGAGGGAGACAGAGAGAGGGAGAAAGGGAGAGGAAGAAAGAGAGAGTGAGGAAGAAAGAGAGAGGGAGAAAGGGAGAGGGAGAAAGAGAGAGGAAGAAAGAGTGAGAAAGAAAGAGAGAGGGAGAAAGAGAGAGGGAGAAAGAGAGAGGAAGAAAGAGAGAGTGAGGAAGAAAGAGAGGGAGAAAGAGAGAGAGAGAAATAGAGAGGGAGATGACTTTGGAAGTTCAAGATGTTTGGGTTAGAGATGATATATGGATCTAGAAGTGTTAGGAAGAACTGAAGGGGAGTTGGAGACCCAATGCAACCTCTCTGACTGCAGCATGTACAGATCCAAGATGATGTCTAGACTACCCTCCTCTCCTGTGTTCCTTCTGTCCTACACAACCAAGTTCCACAGAGTGTGGGAGTTAGCCTGGGTGACAGAACCCTGGAAGAGCTTGCAAAAACTGAACTGGGTCGAGCGGCAGACGTGCGGTCCCAAATCATAATCACTTTAGTGATGGATGACGTCAAACGGACTCAATCGCCATATCCAGGAGTCTGACTCACCCTGTCTGTGACCCCACCTCCTTTTCACTGGACTCTATCTCCTGCAGGTGTTGGTAGGCGGGGCCTGAATGCTTGGATACTCCAATGGGATTGAGTCTGCTTCTGGGTATGGGCGGAGTTCTGCGAGGCATTGTCCAATGAGTGGCTCGACACCTCTGGTCTGGGCTGTGAGACAGCGAGACGCTTCTGCCAAAAGAGAAAAACACAGCATCTAGAATGGCAAGGCAGACACTTTGTTGAACGTACGCAGTAAAAAAAACAACAACCGTTTTTTCAAGCCTGTAAACTTTGTAAAAATCAATGTTTGTCATTGTTGACATTTCAGGTGGTGACCTATTTTTGTCTAAGATTCTTGAGAATCTGCAACACTCTAGTTTCCTGTCCTAACTGGTGTCCTGTCAGCGTTGTCCGTGGGCTTACTGTTGGAACGAAATATTTGAGGACAGAGAAAACCATGTCTGACAAATCACAGGCCTTCTCTCTCAAGATTAAATTTCGTAGGAAGAAAATCACGCGAAATGTCATAAAACACATTTACAAAAGGTTGGCCCATGAAATGATTTCAGTATAAGACTTGCAATCCATGAAACGAGCCAGTCACTTCAGCGACAGGCAAAGGTAGTAGCTCAAGGTGACATGCACACGTTCATCTAATAAGGGCCTTACCTATAATCTAACACATATTACAAAACACTTGTTTATTTAAAGTGTTACAGATTTATTTTAATATGCTGTGACTATGTTGACATTAAGGGTGAGGCACATCAGCCATAGGTGGTGCATGTATTTTTTGCCCTGGAAACATAGCATGGAGTTAGTGATATTTCCTGGCTGGTCGATGGCCTGATGAATAAGGAAATGATTGCGACGGAGCTCCGGGCTCATAAATGTGTGTGGCTCTGAATCCTCTCTGTTATGTTCACTTCCTTCAGAGCATATGCACATCAGGATATTTATCACCGATTATAATTACTTTAATTCTTTAGAGCATACAATAAATCTACAGTTATGTTTGACTGCACCATAATGCGGATAATTTAATTTCTCTCCCTCAATGCATCTGGCAGGATTATTCTAGAGGACATTGAACTTGTCCCTATCGCACATTGTTACAGTTACCACCTTTGTGACGACTTCTGTGGAAAGATGTTGCCACACAGACCAGTTAATTTCACATCTAGCAGAGTATGCAGGCTGATCTCAGGACACATATTTCAGACTTGAGTTTGGTGGAAAGAATACATATGGAAAGTCTCATTTGGGTTCGGCTCCAATCATTGTCGAGTGTGTGGTTGTCTGTTTGGCTTCAAACCTGTGGTGTTTTTCAGCGCTGGGGCCTTTAGAGTTGATGGGTGAAGTAGCAGGGTGGAACTGGGCGAAGCTGGACTCAGAGATTGCTTGTTCCAGGGGCTGGGGACCCCTTTTGCAATACTGCGAAACAAACAGGAAGAACAGGTTCACCTGTTACAAGTATCCACTCGTTTTCACTCATCAACGCAGCAAGTTCCCTAATCCCGTCATTTACAGACTGGCACTCCAGAACCGTTCGCTGTGGAATACGGGTTCCATTTAGAGTAGCGTCTCAAGATTTCCACTCCTGAACATAACTCAGCGTGATCACACACGTCCCCCCACTCCGAGAGCCCCAGAGTGAGTGCCCACCACTTCTCTGCAGAGAAACCATCACAGGAATTTAAATGGAACTTAAATGGCGTTCGAGATTCTGCTTGGCACACACTCCTTCCCTCTGCCACCATTTTGCTGTGGAGAGGATGAGGAAAGAAGAGGAGGGGGGGGGGGAATGGGAAGATAAGAGAGAGATAGAGATGAATGAGGGTTTGGCTGTGAGAGACAGAAAGAGAGAAAGAGAAAGCGAGAAATGGGAAAAGTCAAGAGGATGGAAATGTGCTGGGAGTGTTGATCGTTGATAAGGAAAGGTGTGGAGGATCGTAGTCATGTTAATTGGATATTAAAGCCTGACGACAAGATTAGCTTAGCTCTAACACCTCCGCTTCCAATGATGGATGAAAAAATCTGCAAAAGTCACATGTTAATTAATGGCACTATAATATAATCTCTTTATATATTATTGTGTTCCATAAAAGAGGTTGGTACTTAAATTCGGGTCGCAGTGAAGGATTCATATTTGTGGTTGAATAATTGCAAATGGTTAAATGAGACTGCTAATTATTGAGCATTATTGCCGCTAGTGTCTGCTACTATGTTCTAAATATCAGAAGCTGTGCACTTGGCTTTACCTGACGAACGGCAGAGTTGCCAAGTTAACAGCGAAACATTTTAAAAAGAGATCAGGGCATTATTATCAATCTCTATTACTGTTCTTTGCTATATGAAATTGTTTCATTATTAGGATAAGAGTTTCTCTCAAAAGTTTAAATAATCTAAAATAGAAGTAGAGTAATTATATCAATTATGTATTAACTGAATATTATCTTTAATGAGCTAAAATCGGATTCGTTTTTCTGCTGCAAATAAGCCCACATTGTAGCAGAACGAAACTACCTTCACTGAAGACAGATCCTCCAGATACCAATTGAACTATACAAGTCCCGTGCTATAAATGATTTCATAACAGTGAGGATGTGACCTTGAAGGAGTCAAGGCAGGTCCTCTAAAACTATTTATTTCTCCCTCTCTCCTTGTCTCTCTCTCTCTCGTAGATAGAGATTTCCCAGGACAAGCCAGGAGATGTCAGTGGCTTTGTGCATGAGGACCAGCAGACAGAGAGTGTCTCATAAGATTGACCCTCACACCCAGGGCCTTCTCCAGGACACCAATACAGTGGAGCAAAACTCTCTAATTCACAATGCTAAATTGCAACTAAACGTGTATAGAGTCCCATTCACAACGCAAAATGGACTACTTCGTAGAAGGTCGTCCATTGCTCAAATGGATTACACATAATACATTTCATCAAAACATCTTATTGAGGGTAAAATAACTTTACAGCACAAATAAATAATTTTAAATTACATCCTGAACTGCGAGGATGGGGAGAAAATATAAGTTACTGGAGGAACTATAACAAGCCTTCACAAAAGGCACCGTGAAATTCAGTTATTTGAGGTACAAGACAGCAAAATAGGATTGGCTGCAGGGAAAAACAAACTACTGAGAGGAGAAAAGAGAGGGAAAATAGAGCAAGAGAGAGAGTGGGAGAGAGAGGGCAGATTGACTTGGGAGAAAGAGACAGAGTTGGGAAATAGAGAGACAGACAGAGAGAGAGAATAGAGAGGGAAAACAGAGCAAGAGAGAGAGAGAGTGGGAGAGAGAGGACAGATTGACTTGGGAGAAAGAGACACAGAGTTGGGAGATAGAGAGACAGACCGAGAGAGGAGACAGGAAGGGGTGGGGCAGAGAGAAGAGGGAGAGGAAGAAAAAGCTACAGAGAGATAATTAACATTAAAAGCTATGAAGGGAGACCAGAAAGGAGGATTAGACACATCTCACCTCAGTGAGTTGACGTGGCAGACGATTCTCTCCCTGCTGACTTTGTACCAGTCCAGCTACCAAAGTAGTGGCAGCCTAAAGATACCATGACAACCGCAGCATCAAACCTACTCTCTGTCTGTCACTTGTCACTCAGACTCTGCACTGGCTGCCGCTTTAAAGGAGGAGCCTTCGGGCTAGCTAACTCCTGCTGGTGTCCTCCATTACAACTACGTTGACATGGCAGCATCTCACTAATTAATATCTACCTCGGCAGTTAACAGAAACTCATTATTTAGACTGTGACAAAAGAAATGTGAAGTTAGGAAGCAGCTGAAAATATGCCTGCAGCCTGATTAAGAGATTTAAACATGAAAACGACCAATTAACAAAGGTTGATGTTGCACTGTTGTTTAACGGACGTGGATGTTTTAATTCAAACTGAGCTCGGAATTTTGGACCCAATATCTCAGCGTACTGAAAGCGAACGCAATCTACTTCTACTTGTAACTTTGTGATTTTAAACATGAATGACGTTTACAAGCCTTTACGAACAGAACGTTTAAACTGTGTTTAAACTTTCATTCTAAGTCCAGGTAAGAAGTTCTGAATTACAGAAATTAAAAATCCGACAACATCTCCCAACATCTCCATTAGCCACTCACAGCATGTGTGCCTTACAGTCTTAGCTAGCGCAGTAGCTTTAGGGCTGACATCGGCGGCCATCTTGGTTTGCTGCGCTTGGAGAGAAGTGGGCATTTATCTCACTAAAAACAGACTCGCGAAAAAACGTGATGAATGTGTGTGTGGAGGTGTGGTGGCTGTGAGGGTGGTTGCACAGCAGGGGAGCGTGTTAGCGTAATGGATGTTTTAATCTGGGGAGAGATAGAGGCCACTATCCTGCCACAGGCGACAGTCACCACGGCTAGCGCTAGCCAGAGCCCTGGAGAAGGGTCTGGTGATTGGTGGTGGAGAGGGGGAGGAGTCATTATCAGTAACACGTACGTTTCTCTCTCTCTATCTCTCTCTCTCTCTCTCTCTCTCTCTCTCCCCCCCATCTCTCTCTCTCTCTCTCTTTCTCTGTCGTCGTCTCTATCTCTCTCTCTCTCTTTGCTGGCAGATGCCTTTTTGCCTAAGGGAGCACGAGATCTGAAGAGTCAACCGAACAGAGTGTTGGAAGCAAAGAACACAATAGCCTTGATGGTAGCTGTTTGAACTAGTAGATGGTGACAGAGTGTTTAGGACAGGTACACAGTATCTGAGTGCAAGTTTGCATTCATGAATATGCATGAGTTTATTTTGATCTGATTATGTGGTGCATGTGTGAGTATGACTGTGTGCGAGAGAGACACACTGCCATTGACCCCACAGAGAGGCGTCCTTGCTGTGAAATACGGCCAACTGATCGCTCGCAGACACAAATCAATATGAATGCGCGTGGGTAGGCACAAAAGAAACAAATAGCTTGTATTTGCATAAGTTCCCGGTAGACTGTAGTTGAAATAAAACACTCTCCGAAGATGCACGGTAAACCCACAGCCCAACTTGTTCACTGCAACAGTAGTATTGAACATTATAAAACAGCAGTTGGTGTATATCCCCCGTCAACAAAACAATACCCAGACTTGAAAACTAAGCCATGGATACAAGTGTTAAGTTAATGTTCCTGTCAGAAAGCAACTGTATACTGAGTGTTGGAGGCAAATATATCAAACATGACGGCAGGCTTCAACCTTTTGATGATCTTCATCTGAGGGGAAGGAAAACTGGAAAACAAACAAAAAAAAATCCATGTCTGCTACACTATGTACTGTGTATAAGGTAATTACTGGTTAGTCAGTCATGGTATTCTGGTGCGTGTATCCTGCCTGCATACTAAAGACAATAACAGGAAAACCTTGACAAAAAATCTTGACGAATTCCCTTCAGAATGTTGACAATAACATCATCATTGTAATTTGAAATTAGCTTCACATCCATAAGGCGGTAAAACAAGATCTCCAATATAGGCATGTAATCATAACAACGTCAGCTTCAGTGGAACTGAATAAGTAACCTTGAGAGGCATGTGTGTTTCTGCTGCATGGATCTGGGAGCAGGCAGTGCAATCTATATCCTGGCACAGCTGCACGCTGAACAAGGTTATCTCCGATAACTCTCCTATCCCTCTTGGTTTCAGCGTCGCAGCCATGTTTGACTGACAATCAAATTAAGGGGCGGGGAGTGTGGGAGTGGGGGGTGGGTATGGGACTGGGCGGGGGGGTGGGGGGGTGGTAAGCTTGCCCATGCAAACACCACCGATTGGCAGATCCCAGATAGCTGTGTGGACAGAGGCCGGTGAGCGGATGATGAATAGCGTGACCAGCAAGCCCTTCGTCCCAGCTGACTGTGCCAGGTCCTGTGATGCTCAAACACAGTTTTTCATTCAAAGCTGAAGTGGTTTAGGATATAGAGACATGGACAAGGGAATAGCTTGTGTTTTAGACAACAAATCGCAACTAGACTCATCCTGTAACTGGGGCTTGGATATCATTGATGAAACATGATTCTGGGTATAGGACAGTAATACATGAACAGGTGTCTCCTATCTGGAAATCAATCAGGTCTAACTCTGCCGTACCTGCTCTGTAACCCTCTGGCAGACAAGATCTCCAGCCCTCACATGGGTCCGGTCTTCTACTCATCAACACACATCTGCTACACTAGACTTCCATTATGTATACTCACGTTCTGTAGCTGAAGGCCAGGGCTGGGTCTCATGCTGGCCTTGGGCTCCAGAACAGCTCGGCTGGCACTGTAGTTCTTCAGGCTTCGGGTCTCCTTCAGATGGGCTTGAAGCTTCTCCCGACGCCTCCTGGAGGCAAGGAAACGCACGCTGCATCATGATGATACAGTCACACAGCCCCTGGCTCTGCCTTTCACATCCCAGCCAGGTGAACTAGACCAGACTTACCCATGCTCAACCCTTTATTACCCCCTGAACCCAACCCAGCCTTACACCCCCAGGAAATGGAACAGAAAATGACTGGAAACGCCAAAAATAGAGCGTGGATAATTGTGTGTTTTTGGATTCATTATGCGGAAATCACTGATGTTTCATTATGACTGTGCACATTCGTAATAAACTAGCATCGAATGGGGTCTAATTGGGATCATGTACTTCAACAACGAGAGGTTTGCGTTCCAGCTACAGTAAGGAAATATTCTGTAAGTTGTTATGTAAACCAGAAGGATTTCCTGCCTTGACCTTGACACAATTGGGATGTTCATTTCTGGAAACAGATTGATCAAGCTACTCAACACGAAGTGGTTGGAATAACAATCTGTCTTTCATCCTATACAGACACGATCAGCCCCACAGACAGACCCCTGCGGTGTCTCTCCATTATACATTCAAGCCCAAATGGTACTACATCATGCTTTGATCCGATTACCTTGTTGTCAGGACGCTCACTCACTCATATCATTGTATTATGAAGCCCACAAAATTACAAAGCAATCTATCAGCAAGGCTCTCTGCTCCATATACCCTGAATGACAGCTCGCCATTATGGATCGGGTGTTTGACCTGACGCGCTGATGGCGAACATGAAGAGGAGACTGCATGCAATCTAGATAGAGAGCCCTCAGGCAGAACCACACAAACAGGATTCACAGACAATCACATGCTGTTACATTATATATTGTATGATACAAACACAGATATATATATATATATATATATATATATATATATATATATATATATATATATATATTGAGAGAGAGAGAGAGAGAGAGAGAGAGAGAGTCAGACAAAAAAAGAGAAAAAAAGAGTGACAGATTGAGAGATTAAGGGAGAGAGGAGGGCAGAAAGGCAGGAGAACAGAGAGACGTAGAGATAGAGATATAGATCAACCACCATGCGAAGAGCTGACCTTTAAAGTTATATACGAGCTACGCACCCAGATGCACATACACTATTTATTAACGTTGTGCGAGGAATTCAGATGGGGAATTAAAGCTGCGAGGTGCTGTAGAACAGCATCAGCATAGACTTGATCAATATTGAACTCTCTCTCATGTTTATTGCATGTCTGCTGGTTCCGTGTCTGAGTGTGTGAGGATGGGCTCCTTCAGGACTCACTTGTTGCGACAATAGAGAGCCATACAGAGCATGCCCAGAAGGCTGATTCCCACGGCGATGGACGTGATTGACAGCACTTGCCTCTTGTAGACCTCCTTGCTCTCTGCAGGAAGGGGAAGAAAAGAAGGAAAAAAGACATTGATGTCTCAACACCGACAACGAAACGGGGAAGAAAAATCTAACTGAGCATCTCAGGGTTGTCTTCCATGTTTCTGAAGTTTTTACCATGAAGAATAAAGCCTGAACGAAGAGGATGAGGATGAGGATGATGAGGATGTTTTCTCAAATGACAACGGGGACCAGATCTGTACTACTGGAGTAAACCTCCACATTCCTTCCATTCTTTCTAATTCGACCCCCTCACAACCCCTCAATGACTGAACTCCACCGCTCATCGCTAAGGTCCCCCCCCACGTGCTCCAGCCACACGTATCCCAGCATGCTCCAGTAGACTCCCAACAACGCAGCCACTCCTTCAGCATGGTATGCGCTCAGGTACAGGTCCTGTAATGGACTCTCTATGTAATGAACCCTGAATGGAGTAGACAAGAGTTATGGCTGCACAGGACTCTATTAAGGAAGAAAAATGGCATCTGTCTCCTTTCATAAGAAACAAGTAAATCACGGTTGACTTCAGTCACGTTAATAGGCAATCAATCAGATGTTATTTAGTAGTGCAGACCTTGAAAAGAAATACCAGGCAAATCTCTGTAAAGTCGGGAATATTGAGCAAGTGGTTTGATGGAGACAAATCTGCTGGAAACTGCAGGAAAAGATGAAACAGGTCGATATCAAAAAGGTCGAGGAACGTTTTAAAGAGGCTAATGTGTGCCGAATGGATCTCAAATCGCTTCCAATACAAACATAATGGCATGGCATGAAACAAAACGACTCTCTCAACATGGAACAATATATGACAGTGTTTAGTTACCTGACTGTAGTGTAATACTGCACTTGAGCTGTGGTTACATTGCAGTGAGTCCTACAGAATAGACTTTGTCCCTTGACTCGGAACACTGAAATACTCTTGGAACGAAACACTTCCAATCCCTGTTCATCGGCTGAACTTCCTCTTTGGATAAAAGTATAAAGCAAATGAAGCAACAAAATGCAATAAGAAACAATGTGGACTACCACGCACAGGAGACAGCCAGCGAACACACCCACCAGCGTTCCAGCCCGGCCGTTCATGTTCCTCTTCCTGTCTTGTTGTCTGCTTTGTTTTGATGTGCTTAATCAGTCTGAGTCATCACATGGCCTCGTTAGCAGTAATTACCTGGAGCTAGGAGCCACCTACGTCAGAGCCCTACTGTATGTGGAGGATGGAGGACAGCTGTCAACGCATCAGCGGTCCCTTTGTATCTTCCCCCGCGGCCAGGCACCGCCACATCCAGCCTGACGTCTGGACGCGCGTGTGTGGTGCGCACCTGTGACGTACGTTGGCATGCATGCGTGTGCGCGCGCAGGCATGTTTTACCCGGGGGAGGGGACCCCCCTCAACATTTTGCCATTTTGTCCAAATGATTGAACGCAGACTTGACTGTAATCAGACAAAGTCGCTGTGTGTCCCTGGCCCGGGGTCTGTGTGTCCTCTACAACACTGCTCTCTCACACATACACACACATGCGAACGGTACGATGCCAAGGTCGACCTCCCCTACACCTCAAGTCCTCTGGTAGGCTTGTTTACACTCCTATGCAGAAGAGCACTCTGGATCTGAATAAATCATCCGGCCCAGGAGAAGAGGCTTGTGCTGGGTGTGTTTGTCAGGGCGCAAGGGTCAGCGCTGATATTTATTTCCACCTAAGAGCTCACCTTGTGTGCCCAGGCCTTGCTCTTCTGCAACAACAGAACAATGCGATAAATATTTCACAGAGGACAAAGTGACAGTTGCATCTAGGACATAAACATGAAACTGCATTGCGCGTCAAGCGATGCATTCTGATCACTTGAAGCGCTTACACATGCTTGTTGACTCTACAAGACTATTACCGCAATATCCACCTGAATGCAGATGGTATTTACACAGCTATTCTATCCTCCCTTCGTGATTTCATGCAATATGCTGTGGACCTTGCAAACATGAAACCATTTACCAACAGTTTTAAGGATTCCCAAAAGGGTTGTTAGGGCCCAGTCACAGCTTGAGACTGGCAATCCATTACCAAGCGAAAGGAGCGAACATGGCACGACAGAGCGAGCGTCTCATCACACCACGGTGACACGGCGCCAATCTAGAGAGGGTCATATCGTTCGTTTTAAACCACTCTCTGACGGCACGGTAAACACAGTGGCCGTCGCACTGAAGGCTTTCCGAGTGCGTCTCGGAGAGGGGTGTCAGACACGAGCGGACGAGACGGAGTGGAGCCAAGGGCTTTGATCGTAGGAATCCCTCCACTCTCCTGATTTCACTTCCAGAGGTGGTGCAGACGCAACAACACAGGAGCCTTTCATCCCTGCTCCGCCCCCCCTCCCCCCCCCAGCCTCCCCCCCTCCCCCGCCACTGCAGGAGTCATCAACAACAATGCGGCTCCTAGCTCTGAGCGCGGGAGGGAAGAGGGATGGAGAGAGACTGATGGAGGGCGACGAAAGAGAGAGAGAGACAGGCAGGCAGGCAGGCAGAAACACACACACACACACACACACACAAAGAGAGAACTGTCCAGAAGTCAGAGATGTTTTTGTTGCCGTCACTTGGAAAATGAGCCAGCGTCGGGTGTGGATGTGTTGTGACATGAGGCAGTGAGGCAGGGCAGAGGGTTCGGTGGCCTTCCATGATATTGTCAGCATCCCCCACCGTCAAAGTTGACTGTCATTAGAATTACTAATGACAGCAGACACTGACATTTAACTCTAACCCCAGGCAAAGGCCCACACCCACCCCCTTACACACACACACACACTTGTATGCACACAGAAGCACACGCTTTCACAAAATAGTCACACATGCCATTTGGCTTTTGTTTTTCCTCTATGGTGGATGTTTCTGGACTTAGCTGTCTGTCTGTAACAGAATCACCATGACAAGGCTCTGTCCTTCTGTCCTGCTCCCCTCTCAAACCCTCCCCCTCTCTCTGCATCTCCCCGAAGCTCTCATTTCCCTGCGTTCCCTGTCTCTCTGTCTCTGCCCATCATCCCTCCCTGTATAGCCTGAGTGACCCTGCATCTCTCAACATCTCCTCCATCTCCCCATTCATCTCCACATCTGCATTTCTCCTGTTTCACCCCTCTACCTCTCATACACCCTGTCAACCTCTGGCTCGGGAGCTTTGATGATGTCACCTTTACTGCTGCCTCGTAGAGTCTTGCATCTGTCTTGCAGGGTTCAAAAACACGCACACAAACCAAATGAACAGAGACTCTCACAATGAAGCGCACTGTCACTTTGGAAGGCGCGTGTGCGTGTGTGCGTGTGTGCGCATGTGTGTGTGTGTGTGTGTGTGTGTCTGTGTGCGTGTGTGTGTGTGTGTGTGTGTGTGTGCGTGTGTGCGTGTGTGTGTGTGTGTGTGTGTGCGTGTGTGTGCGTGTGTGCGCATGTGTGTGTGTGTGTGTCTGTGTGCGTGTGTATTTTCTAGTGAAATACCCAGTACTGTGGTCGGTTCCCAGGACAGATCTTCTTTTGGTGTGAGATTCCTTGTTTTTTCATGCATCAAAATCACACATGATTCCTTAACTTGTCCATTATGCAGCTCAGGGGACTGAGCTTGGGGAACTTGAGAAGAAGCATTTTAAAATGTCTCCATTTCTTTCTGTTTTATGTATCTTGTGTTCTTTTCTACTAGACTTTGTCCTTGTATTCTTTCAAATCCTCCACATATTTTCTCTCTCCCTTTTGCCCTCCCTCTGTCACTCTTTCTCTCTGTCCGTCTGTTTCCCTCCCTCCCTCTCTCTCCTCCTCCCCCCCTCCCTAACATGTTGTCTGTCTGTGGCAATAACCACCCCCGTCTTTCTGTCTGTCACAATTGTTGTTTACCTCTGCACATACCTCTACAAACACACACACACACACACATTCACACAGGGCACTGAGCTATACATGGTCGGACAGGAAATGGGCTCAGATTAGATCAGATTAGACCAGATTAAAACATTAAAACGGTGACCTAATACACTGCGCTACGCTTGCAGGATTGTGGATGCAACACCCAGGCACCAATGTCTTTAGAATTAAGACAACATTCCACATTGGTGACAACTGATGAAAAGAGCATGAATCTACAGCAACGCTTAAGACAAGCCTGCGATCAAGAAGGTTCCAGAAGAGGTGAGAGGGCAGAGCTGTTCCCAGGCCCGCTCCATCACTGGGTGGAGTTCAACCCCTACTTGCAAATCATCCTTCAGGCACCGAGGACAAAAATGGAAAATCAACTTGACTCCAGCTTCATGCACTCAAAATAGCCGCCCGCAACATTTTGGCTCTGGCATTGATTTACCGCTCCGGGAAAACATCTCCCAGTCAGAGTTCAATGATCTCAAATGGAAAAGGAATATTGATGCAATTCACCTATTCACGTTAGTGAGAAAAGAAAAACTTATTGTGATATAAGGAGGGAGTTGTCTGTGAGTTCAGACAACATGAGTGTTCTAGTTGTCATTGATGCCATCTTATTAGGCAGACACACAGTCAGATCGGAGCTCACTTCTGATACTGATCGATGTTCACACCTGCAGATTTACCAGATGCTGAGATGCAGTAACTATGCAGAAATAGCTCGAATCCCTCCCTTATGCAACATGATGACACTGAAAGTTTTCCTGAAACGCCTTACCTCTGCTCTTATTCAGCACGTCCCTTAAAATAAATCAATCAAAAAGGAATCTTAATCTCCGAGTCTCTTTTGCTCAGTGCTCAGCAGGATTTCTGTAGGTGCCTGGAGACACCATGATCAGTGTGTGTGTGTGTGTGTTTTGTTTACTGGGCTGCCGGGCCAGGGTTGGACGGTGCCAGCTGACTGGATGAGAGGCTCTCTACTTGACAACGGCTCGCCATGCCATTAACAACGGCTCTTTAGCACCGCTACCCGTGATTGGCTCAGGTGCCAAGTGGCCAACCTGGAGACACACTGGCAGGACGGGGATGGCACTCCCATCAAGACGCACACACTTAGAGGCTCGCACACACACACTCACACACTCACACACGCACACACACGCACACACACACACTCAGATGCTCACACACACCAACACAGTCACACACACACAGATGCTCACACACACACACTTAGATGCTCACACACAGTCAGATGCTTACACACACACACTCAGATACTTACACACACACACACACATTCAGATGCTTACATACACACACACACACAGATGCTCACATGCACACACTCAGGTGATTAAACAGGCACCTACAGTCAAGCAAATACCCACACACAGAGATGCAAACCTTCACATTTGCGCACACACATACAGGCACTGCCAATGTTTGTTACCGTGCCAACAGTATTAAATCTCCCTCACTGTATCCTGTCTGATTCTCAGCTCTCTGCGTTTCCAAGGAGACTGGAGAGCATTAGTATTCCAAGGGGCAACTTTGGGAGAAGGTGGGAGGGAGAGAAACTGCGTGTGTGATTTTGTGTGTGTATGTGTGTGCGTTCGTGTGTGTATGTGCAAGCGTGAAGGGAAAACATTACAAACAAAAAAAACTTTGAAAAGAGACCCCCAATAAAACAACTGCATTAAAAGGTACTTAAAGTATGAATTTCAGACCAGCATTATGTGGCGTGTTCCAATTCTGCATGCAACGTCACACCATGATGCTGTAGGTCCTGGAATGTGGTTTATGATGAACAATGGTGCGATGAAGACAGTTATGAAACCTCAAGGTCATAATCATGACTCACTGCTGTGGAAGGAAAGGGGGTGGGGGGTGGGGGGGTGGGAGGGGAGAGAAAAAAGTATTTCTTACCCATGAACTCAATGCCCAAGTGGTCTGCTGTTCCAGAGAGAGAGAGAGAGAGAGAGAGAGAGAGAAGAGAGGAGAGAGAGCGAGAGAGAGAGAGAGACGAGAGAGAGAGAGAGAGAGAGGAGAGAAGAGAGAGAGAGAGAGCGAGAGAGAGAGAGAGAGGGGGGGGGAGGGAAACAGAAGAAACAGTGGTTAGACAGCAGGCAGGTTAGCGTTCTGTCACAGCGGCCAGCAGCCATTCATTCAGCTGCTGCAGGTTTCCACACTTGTTCGCCTCGCCGTTCTAAGTCAAGACACCGGGTCTTATTGGCCTAGCAGCAATCCCCTTAACTTGGGCTTCAGTAGAAACAGGAAATGAGTGCAGATAACACAAACCAAAAGCGCACACACAGTCATATTAACCATACCCACACACACACATTGGTATGTACACAACAACACACACACACACACAAGACAAGGCAGGATATATAAACCAAGAGTTGTAACAAATCGCCCATGTTATTTTAATAGTGTTGAGAAATGACCCTGCTGCTGTGAAGGACAGGCCTCTCTGACAGATGTAGACCACAGCTCCGTTCCCCTCCCCAATGTGCTGTGTCTGCCGTGCTTCTGGAAGCTACGTCTGAAACCAGAACACCCCAATATAAATCAGCCCTCTTCTAAGTTCCTTCGACTTTCGTCACCCTCAGACTTGACAACAAGACTTTACAGCTCAACGCCTGCCAAGTAACAAGAGGGTGAAACACCCCCTTTTGCCGAGTCGTTGAAACAGCCCAGGTGCTGCATTGCTGCCGTGACGATGCCATTCCGTCTCCTGCGCGCTGCCTGGCGCATGATTGATTTGGTTCTGTAGCTGAATGCCAAGGGGTGTCGTTACCGTGACCTTAATCATGGGGGGATTTGTATGGAAAGATGTCAAAACATCATCTCTCACTTAGGCTCAGGCAGTGACCAGCAAACAGTAATCCTTTCGCTTCTCTCTCCCTCAGAAAGCCAGAGAGGGAGAGAGAGAGAGAGAGAGAGAGAGAGAGAGAGAGAGAGAGAGAGAGAGAGAGAGAGAGAGAGAGAAAGAGAGAGAGTGAGTGAGTGAGTGAGTGAGTGAGTGACAGAGAGCGTGAGAAAGGGAGAGATTGGAATCTCCCTTGTTCAGCGATGGAATCAGTCGGGTTTTGCTTACGGTACAGTTTATCATGAACTGCTGCAACCAATTGTAACTGGAAACCACGTCATGGACACGACTCATCAAAATGCATGTAATTGACCTATTCGCTCTCCGGCGTCTGCCGTTTCCCCCTTTATCATTGGTTGAACTGGCTAATGCAGCCTGTCAGGTCTCCCTGCTGGAGAACGCAGAGAAAACCCTGGCATGAAAGAGCATGAGTGATGATGGGCAGAGCTGAGAGACGCAGACAGACACGTCTCCTAATGGCAGCACCCACTCAGGGCTCATGGAGAACATGTTTGTAGCAGTTCATTTATGCTCTCTGGGAAACTTTGACTAAAGTTGCTAAGGTCTTTAGATGCAACTTGAGAAAATTCATAATAATTATGTGTTTCTGGGCTTTAGAAGTTTGCAAGCTGTCACGCTTTGGAGGTGGGTTGGAGGTGGGTCTTTATTTGCAAAGCATTCAGACCGGTCCATTCAGTGCGTGCAGTATAATGTGAAGTGAGACTGGATGAATGTCCTTGGATGGAACAAAGGTTCCCTTCTTCGTTCAGTCAAAGGTGACATTTTGTGGGCGCCATCTCCGTGGTAACAGCAAATGTCTCCGCGCGGACGCTGAGGTAGAGAAAGATGGCGGCATGCACTAAGGTGCCGCGCCCCTGGCGAGTGTGTGTGATTGGGCCAGACGGAAAGACAGGTGCAGGCAATGGGAAAGCTAGCGTGGCCAGTCACCCTGCTTCCTGTCCCTGTGGCACTCACAAACACACACACACACACGGTGCCAACACACTACGCACACACCTCTCCACCTGTCTCCAGGTGAAACGGTCTGAAATAGCTTTGAAAATACCAAACATCCCCAGAAGCTGAAAGCTCTCCTGAAAACAAACAGGGATGTGAAAGAGAGGGATGAAACAGACAGATGGACAGACATGGAGAGAGAGGGAGGGGGAGAGAGATAGAGAGATAAAAGAGAGAGAGGAGAGAGATAGAGAGAGGGGGAGAGAGAGCTAGAGAGAGGGGGGGAGAGTTGAGGGAGAGAGAAAGAGAGGAGAGATTGCGAGGGGGAGAGTGAAGAGTTAAAGAGAGAGAAGAGAGAGAGAGGAGAGAGAGTGACAGAGTAGGGAGAGAAGAGAGAGACAGACAGAGTCCTGGTGGACGCCCTGTCCCTGGTGTGGCTGTCTGCCCCTCTCTCTCATGCCGGCTCTTTTCCTCTTTTGTCCTCCTCCTCTCTTCCCCTCCTCTCCTCCTCTCCTCTCTTCTCCTCCCCTCTCTCCTCCAATCCTCTCCTCTACTTCCCTCCTTTCCTCACCTCCTCTCCTTTCCTCACCTCAGGCAGATAAGCTGCCCTGCCTGTCAAGGGCAGCCAACCCAGATACTGCTCCCCTGGGACGCCATTCTGACGCAAGCTGGGAGACTGGAGAAAGGCCCGAGAAGAAGAAATATCGAACCTTCTTGTCTTTTTCAAAAATCTCTCCCGTCTGGCCTATATTCAACAGCTGAGGGGAAGGTAGATTCTTTCAAAAGCAGCGTCCACGTGTAGCTTAGGGTATGTCTTCAGAATTGTGTGGGAACAGGACATAAAATAATGTATTTTCGATTTCTGGGTATGTCTGTGTCTTTGAAAGCCCTTCAATCATTCTGGCTGACCTTCTCAAAAGAAAGAAGTACCTGAAAAGTTATGTTTTCTACTGTAACCTTAAAGACAAGTGTTCGTAGTCAGTGATACAGTGCAACTCCTAAATAGGATTTCCCTACAGAATTGTGACAGGGCCTCGCTTTCTACTTGCTAGAATCCAATCACCCCCAGAGCCCTGTTCCATTGTTTTTGTCCGTTGACTGTGGCTTTTTGCCTAATGCCGCAATGAGCAAGGGACTCTCTCCATCTCTGTCTCTCTCTTGCCGTCTCTGACATAATAAATTGCTATATTGATGTGCCACAGGGCCGATTGCATCATGTTCGCATATCCAAACCGGTACGAGGTGGGATCGCTTTGTACATAACAGTGAATATGCCGTCCTTATTTCCAATTTACGCTTACTCATCTTTTGCGAGGAAATCAATGGCCTGAGAAATCGCTTGCAACTACAAAGGAGTTTAAGGAGTTTAGATTGACTACTGTTTCATCCAGGCTGAAGTTATGGTTTACTCTCTCTCTTTTACGCACACACACGCCATTCTCTTTACTCTAACCCATAACGTGAGCACTCTTCATGTATTCGCCTGTCTTGAAGCTACCTTGTACTTGTCTCCCTCACGTCTCTCTCTCCCTCCTGCTCTTTCCTCCCTATTCTGTGCTCACTTTAACTCCATCATTACCCTTTCTGGATCATTCTGTTTCTTCCCCAGGCCAGGTCTTATAGAGAACAGGCACGACCTCTAACTAGTTACCCTGTAGCGCCAAATACAGACTCTAACGCTGAAACATGTCAACCTGCAGAACAGTCATCTATACCGTCAGATCACGAAGCAAAATCAAACAATCTCTGTGTCCAGCTCAGTTCAGTTATGAAGGTGCTCTGTTAAACCGTGGCCACATCCCCCTCCCTTTCTCTCTCTCTCTCTCTCCCCTCCACCCCACCTCTCTCTCTCTCTCTCTCTCTCTCTCTCTCTTTCTCTCCACGCCCCCTTTCACTCTCTCTCTCCACCCCACCCCTCTCTCTCCCCCACCTCTCTCTCTCTCTCTCTCTCTCTCCTTCTACCCTCATCAGCTCCTGCCCACACAACTTGCTCTCAAACGTCATTACTGCAGCTCCAGCGAACAGAGCAGAGCAGAGCAGAGTAGAGCAGCCATGGTGTTTCCCTCAGGGGCTGCTGTAGCATGTTTGGTATCGAGGTGAGCTGTGGGTGAGAGGGAGAGACAAACAGAAGGGGGAGGGAGAATGGAAGGGAGAGAGAGAGAGGGAACGAGAGAGAGACACTAAATGACAGCACAGCGCGGAGCTGCTGTCTCATTAGGGCTAGCTGGGGCAGCTGTTGTCTGGAGGAAGAGGTTCTGGGAAGCTGTTTACTCACATACGTGTGTGTGTGTGTGTGTGTAAGAGAGTGTGTGTGGATGTGTGTGTAAGAGAGTGTGTGTGTGTGTGTAAGAAAGTGTATGTGTAAGTGTGTGTGTGTGTGTGTGTGTGTGAGTGAGTGATTTTCAGTGGTTTTGTCTGGTGCCTGCAACAGAATCCTCCGCTGATTAAGCAGGGAGGAGGGAGATGGGATTGCCTACCTGTGTTTTTTGAGAGTGAGACACGCAACATGGAGGAGGACACAGTGTGGTGTTGCGCTGCTCGCTAAGCATCATCTATCTGGAAATAAGCGACTTCAGACAAATGAAGAGTCAAACAGCCCGGCTCCTTATTCACTCCACATGAGGCCCATTCACACAGACCTGTGGCTCTATCCATCACTGAGGCTAAGACAAGGCAGCCTTAACACACACACACACACTCACCATGTCCCGGCTGGATGTGCATATGTGTGGCAGCGGTGTGTGTGAGTGTGAGTGTGCTGCACCGCAGGTAAGTGTGTATATGTGGGTGTGTTGGGTGGCAGATGTGTGTGTTATAACATGTGCAGTGTGGCAGGTATGTGTATATTATAATGTGTGCATTGTGGCAGGTATGTGTATATTATAACATGTGCAGTGTGGCAGGTATGTGTATATTAGAACATGTGCATTGTGGCAGGTGTGTGTGTGTGTGTGTGAGATGAGAAGCAGCAGTGTGGGTTACTAAGGGCAGCCAGCAGGGTCTACTCCACAGACAGATGGTCCTACACACACTAGGACAGCCTCCACCCTTCAGCATATGGCTGTGCTTGCACTCTGCATACACTGCACATTACCACTCACAATGGGTGACTAGCGGGAGAAAATGGATCAGCCCACAGTACTATTAGGCTTCTACTTCACCATGTGAAGGGGATTGCCCTGGCCGCTGGGTAACCATGTTACATGTTCCAGTCTTCTGGAATCACAATCACGTTCTCCATCGCCAGAACCGTGAGGTCACATATTCGTTGGCGGACTGCGGCGGTGTAGAAAAACACGCGCGTGCGCACGTACGCACGCTCACATCGCACATAAATTTGACTTTGTCCTCTTTCATATTGAAGAAGTCAGCTTGTTTCTTCAGGTGAGGTCGATCGTTCAGACCAGCGGGGGGTACTCTACAAATATCTAAGTTTGAAAGAGCAGTGGTCCACGAGTAACTCCCCCCTCCCATCTGAGAGGCTGAATGAAGGATCAATCTCGCTCTCTCATTCTCCTGCTCTCTCTCTCTCTCTCTCTCTCTCTCTCTCTCTCTCTCTCTCTCAGCGGCTGTGGAGATATGGTTCCTACAGAGATGCTGATACAGCAGAAGTTGTACCACCCTCAAGGGCTCATTCCAGGTCTCCTAGTACAGATGGTGTTAGTGTGTGAGCGTGTGGGTGTGTGACTGTGTGTGCTGTGACCTATGTTGTTGATCAATACATGCTGGGTAACTATCTCTGCCTCACATACATCGCCTGGCCCTTGTGTTTAAAGGCTGGTTTAGACGCTATACAAACCAACCCATTACCCAGTAACCATCAGGGCAGAACAGAAAGTGACTAAGTCGTCGACTAAAATCGAATAATCTAGTTGACTAAATACTCAAGTAGACTACTTTGACTTTGAAATAGAGGGGATGAGAAATCAAAGCATTCGTTTTTGTTTGGTTTCCGAGTTCAGTTCCCTTTCTGGACTGGAGTAGCAGACAGACAGAGCGGGCCTGGAGGAGAGGAGCGGCAGTCTGTCTGTCTGAGTGATCCACTATGACCTTGAATGCCCTTGGGCTCTGTGGGACTGATAAGGAGGCTGAGGAGGCCATCTTGTGCCCCCCTCCCACTCACCACCACCACCATCGTTGTGGTGTAAGTAAGACGTACAGCCCTTATTAAAGTTACACTCCACACCTTTGTATCTATGAAACCACAAATGTCACATAAAGGACAGTAAATTTGGGCTCCGCGAAGAGACTGGCGGAGTAGGAGTAAATCAGGGAGCTCTGGAAGTCGTAAAGCAACATGGACACACTCTCTCTCACTCACACACATACACGCAAACACACACACTCTCATGTCATCTGCTTCCCTTGTACCTGATCGTGCCGTCTGTCTCTGTCCTTGTGTCTGTCCCTGCAGGAAGGTGACACTATGAAGAGTATGATAGAAATCTCTGAGGGAGGAGCAACCACAAACTTTAAACCACATCAAAACCTGTATTCCGTAAACCTTCCAAAATACTGCAGGATTATTTATTTTTTTAAAGACTTTTACCCCCTCGCATGGATAGTCCAAATAACTGCATGAATAATTTAATTAAAGTAAGTTTAGCAAAGCAACATCCGGTGCAATTTTGATTTCCAGCTAATTAAAACTGTGTTTCTTTCGGGCTGGTTCATTTGTTGCAAGCTCATAAAGCACTCCTGATCCCTGGGCCGTGTTCTGAAAGCTCCTTATCTACTTCTGGGGCGAGCCATCCACTACCTTCTCTCTCTCTCTCTCTCTCTCTCTCTCTCTCTCTCTCTCTGTCTCCACCTGCCTCCATTGCTCAATGCAGCAGCAGACCCCCCTCCCCCCTTCTCCCACCCTGACTTCTACGCCTCCCAAAATAACAATCAAACTTGTTTTCCGGATGATTCTGCTGTCCCGTCTTGTGGTTATGAGTTATTAGGGCCTAAACATCCGGATTTGTTTTGTTTGGCCAGCTCCTGTCGTGTTGCATCCATCAGATGGGAGCCGGGGGTGTCCGCCTTGCTCGGGAGCTGAAAGCGAGAGAGGTCAGTGCCCGCGATGAGGGACCTGGGATGGGATCTCTCTCGCTCTGTGGGCCTGATGCTGCAGATGAAGGCAGCCCAGCCGGATGTGCTTGCACAGGGTCTAATCAAACAACTACAGCCCTCCAGAGAGATCGGCCCTTAATTAAGGGTCAGGCTCGCTCTTCCTTTCTCTTCCATTTCCTCTTTATCCCCCCGTCCCACTCCACTCCACTCCCCTCCACACACTCTGTGACTCCTCGCTGCGAGTAAAAGGGCAAAGAGCAAATCTACATAATGGATCTGTCCATGGTGTTTAACACAGTAGGGACGGCTGCAACGCTCTACCAGTGTCACCTCTAGCCGTCAGAGCACCAGACATAATCTGCCAATCCCCCCCCCTGCCCCCCCCCCACGCCACTGCCCCTGTCAACTCTGTAGAGGACCGGCCCCGCCCCCAATAACGATAAAGAAGCAGACAAGACACCGCATGGTCTGTCGCTCGGTGACTCACTCGCGAGTCTCTCTGTCACAAGGATGTGAGGTTCGTCTGGACATCTGCCCCAAAAGAAGGTGTCAATCACCATCACAGTCACCTCTTTCAATCCTCACACACAACACACACACACACACACACACACACACACACACACACACACTCTCACACACACACACACTCACACACAGACACACAGTAGCTCACCCTATCCTGTCACCCCCCAAAAAGGCCAGCACCACACAGCACATCTCATTAGATGAAACAGCATCCCATGTGACTGGCTTGTTTCTGGCCTCCGGCTTCAGACAGTCTCCGGAGTTGAAAGCTTTCAGATCTTAGGGGATCTGAGAGGACGACATCTGAATATAGCTGAGGCAATCTACATGCTGCGGAGGCTGAGATATTGTATGAGAGATGTATTCTGACTGGTCTGGCTTGTTTAAGACTTGAGCTTACTCGTCTGTAAGCTGTGTTGACCGTACAGTACAAACACACTAATAGCACTCAGTAAGTGAATGAACCTAGAGTGTTTGATTCGCGCAAACACGAAACGAGACTCTGACTACATCAACGTTTGCCTCAGCTGGATTGAAGGACTTGGGCTAATATTCACATTCAGGAAGCCAATCAGTCTGCAGCTGTTTCTGCAACAAAAACATGGCAGAAGGAAAGGGTGCAACTTCTTAGATGTTTTGGATCGAAACAAAGACCCATTAATCCTCTCTCTCTCTATTTCTCTGCCTCTCTCATGCTCTTCCTCATGCTCTGTGTGCCTGCCTTGCTTCCTCCTCCCATCTCTCTCTGGTCCAAGTGGGTCAGTGAGGAGCAAGTGATAATGGATGATGGGCAAAGCCCCTGGCCCCCAGGGTGTGTGTGGGTGTGCGTTTTTGGGGGAGTGTGCATGTCTGTGTGCGAGGGTCTCCGAGTTTAAGCGTGTCGGCGCGTCTCTGTCCGAGTGTGTGCACAGGGGTGTGTACAAGTGATGGTGGTGGTGGGGGGGTAGGGGCTGTGGCTGGCTGTGGCTGGCTGTGACTGGCTGTGGCTGGCTGTGACTGGCTGTGACTGGCTGTGACTGGGCTGGCTGGCTGCCGGTAAGGAGAGGGGGAGGGCTGGTGGTGTTCCAGGTGGACTGGCTAGAGAAGCATCTTCTAATTCACTCAGACAGCAGGTGCTCTGAGTGGGTGGAAGGGAGCAGATCTGGTGAGTAGCCCTGAGTATCAGAGGGAGGGGAAGGGGGAGAGGATGGGAGGGAGGGAGGGAACTGGCGCCCAGAGGTGTGTGTGGGTGTTGCGTTTTTGGGGGAGTGTGCATGTCTGTGTGGAAGGGTCTCCGGAGTTTAAGCGTGTCGAGCAGCGTCTTGTCCGAGTGTAGTGGACACAAGGGGTGTGTCAGTGATGGTGTGGATGAGGGGGTAGGGGCTGTGGTGGCTGTGGCGTGGCATGGATTGGCTGTGGCTGGTGTGACTGTGGCTGTAGACTGGACTGTGAAGAGGGCTGGCTGGCTGCCGGTAAGGAGAGGGGGAGGGCTGGTGGTGTTCCAGGTGGACTGGCTAGAGAAGCATCTTCTAATTCACTCAGACAGCAGGTGCTCTGAGTGGGTGGAAGGGAGCAGATCTGGTGAGTAGCCCTGAGTATCAGAGGGAGGGGAAGGGGGAGAGGATGATAGGAAGGGAGGGAGGGAGGGAGGGAGGGAGGGGGAAAGGGGTTGAGTGTGGGAAGAGGGAGAAGTGGAATGGGGGTGAGAGAGAAGGTGAGAGAGGGGAGGAGATGGAAGAGGAAGGGAGGGAGGGAGGGGGGTGGGAGGGAATGGGACGGGTGGGGAAGGGGAGACACTGTACTGCTATATTACTTAGACAAAGAACGCTCCATCTGTGTGGATCTGTGTCCATGCAGCGTGCAGAGCCAGAGGAACAGAATACAGAATGCAGCTTGGCACCAAACAAATGATTGGGATGGAATACGGCTGAGTTAATATGCATGTGAAAACAGAACAGTATAATTACCACAGACATGCACTGGCCCCTAACTGACTCCACAGGCACTTACAGGCCTGTGCTTGTTGTCTGTTTGGTCTTGCCTAGGGCACCATGCATAATTGAGGATCCCAAGGCAACCTTTGGGTGTTCCTGACTTAGCAATGAACTTGCTTTGCCACCAACATTAAATTTGGACGGCCATAGCCTTAAAAAGGTCTCTGCAATTGCCTGCAATTTAGACCATTGATGAATCATTTAATGTGTTGAGAGGGGGTGAGGGAATGTTGCTGTGAAAAGGTTGGGTCATTTACTTGTGTTGTATCGGCCTCACAACATCCGTCACCGGTGAGACAGATGGGTCTTTAATGATATTTGTGGGCATTTTGGGGCTTGTCTTTGGTAGTGACAAAGACAGGGGAGTGAAAGAGGGACGACATGCAGTAAACGGCCCGGGTTGAAATTGAACTGAAATGCCTTTGCGGCACTTACTCTAAAGACACACTTCAATTCCGCACTTGAATCTCTTGTCCTTACTGACAATGGATGCGGAATGCAGCGCTTGGCTTAATGTTGAGAACACGCATTAAAAAGTGATTTGGATCCACCATCAAAGAGCTACTTTCGGTATTGCTCTGTTCTACTCGTCCATATTAGGATGAGCTTAATATCGACGCTGTTGGGATGGCAGGCTAGCAATCGTTAGCATTTAGCAGGTTAACACACGCTGATGTTAGCTATGGGTAACTGCTACTATGTAACTGTGGGCACTTTGATGACCAGAGATGGGCCAAAAGAATCAACTATGCATAGCTACACACATTACCAGTCACAGACAATTGCCATGATGACAATGGCAAATTAGTAAATTAAAGATTAGGGTTGATAACATTCGCTAATAGCCATGTGTAGATGGAATTGGCTACTCTACGGTTGTGGGTTCAGTTACCCCAGTTCTGGATAGATGCATTTTTGTAACTGGAGAGTACTTTCCTTTTGTTGACTCAATACAAAGTACAGAATGCTCTCTCTCCCCTCACAACCATTATAAGAGAGAAATCGAATGAAAGAGTGAGCGAAGGCAGTCAGCCACACAAAGACAGGATGACCAACCCCATTCCTACCACTGCCGTTAATGGACTGTAGCGTGGGAGAACAGCAAGCGGAGCTCACAACGTCTATTGCTACGGTGCCAGACTGCTCTGACCCAATCTGCATGCAACTGCCATACTCTTCATTATAGGCCAGCCGACAGGATACGTATCTCGGTATGGCCCATCCACAACCATTACCATAGCTTTGTATAAATATTCCACAAGTGTGAACAAGCTCCATCCCAATGAGGCACTCGCTAGATGAATTGCCACAATCAATAGGAATTTTCTCTCTTTTTGTCTTTCTCGGCTGTTACTCTTTTCCCCCACGCAGGGGAAAGTTAAATTGGTTTTAGCCATCGCAATCCATTAGACCACTCGCAATCGACAGTTCTGCATTTGCCATCGAGTTCAGCCAATGTGGGAGGAATTGTCTTTTTTTTCCACGACAATGGCATATTCCCTTGTTTTTGTGTGTGTTCAAATTGTGTTTTCTCTACCAATCTAACTAAGTACATGCATAATGGATTTGGTCACCCTGAGCAGAGACGCTCATGCGGGGAGACAAAGCTATTTTTCTCGTCTTGTTCTGCTCTGAAGGAGAAGGGTTCCTGACGAAAAGATCTGTGTGATGAACCTCACCCTGCTGTTCTGCCCTTTATTCTCCAGTTGGCCTTAAAAACAATCTGTGACAAAACACAATATTAATTACAATATAATCCATCCGCTAATAATCCAATTCCATTTTGTAAGGATAGGAGCACTGATGAAAAGCAGAGAGCTGGAGACAGGCTTATTATTTCTGCGTCTACCTTTACTACTGTTTATAAATCCCGCTGCTCTATCCGCTGTTGGCTCAAACTTCCTATCAATTCATCAAAAGACCTTTTTAATTATCAAGGTTAATTATGAACGTTTTTTGCTTTTGTAATTAGCTGCACAGCTAAACCTTTCTGTTAACCAATGGGATATGCTGCTGCTGAGAGGAAATAGCCGTTTCAGGGAAGCTTACTCACTTGTAGAATGTAAAAAGGTACAAAATCATAACCAACTAATCATACTGAGACTTAAAAACAACTGCTGTATCAACTGAACTTTTGGTGACTAATTACCTATAATTGTGTACCACAACAGTGTGCAAGACCCCTGAGGTCAGATACTTGTGTTTGACACACCCCTAGAATGGTAGCTTGCTGCTTAATAGAGGAGTAAGTCCAGCAGGCATCTGAGGCCTTCATCTAAGCTTCCTCTCTGAACTCCTGCTCTCCTCCGCCTGCATTGATTGCCCACAACACCTCATCCAGAGTTCACGTAGACAGGAAGTGGTTAGGTGGCGGAGTGGCGAATGCTGCCAAAACCACACCCCTTCCTATCCACACACACACACACACACACACACGCACACGCACACACACATGCACGCACGCACACACACACACACACACACACACACACACACGCACACACACACACAGAGCATCTGTACGTGACTTAATAGAGCTTCAGTGTGGCCTAGGACCTTTCTAGGACCTTACCGGTTTAAAAGTTGAATCCGTTCAACACATATCTGTCTTGCAGATGAGAAAGGCAAGGTTACTAACATTGAACCTGTGGCTCAACAGAATTGTTGTCATGGGGTTGAATAGAGTTTGCTTTGTGCTGCCTCTTATACAGGGTTATTTAGTCATCCGACTGAGTCAGGCATGATAGACCCAGACCAGAAAAAAAGCAGTCTCTTAATTTACAGTTATTAATTTTGACAACCTCTACACCCCGTAGTTTGACACATTTGACCTGATTCTATACTAGCGAGCCAGTCTGAGTCTAACACATGGATGCCTTGCAGTTACATTCATAGCATTAATTTCAAGGTACAATGTTTTATTTTCCAAGACACAGGGTATTGTATTGCTGTATAGATTTACCGTCCAGGGATCCACAGAAGCTTAGAAGCCAGCAGAGCGTGAAATCAGATCTCATAAAGATAGGGGGGAATTTAATTTGCATTCGATTTAAATCTAGAAATCTCTCCGTGGATGGATAGTGTGGCAGTGACAGTGCGCGGAATGTAGCTTGGACAGGGGCAGGCTGTGTCCACTAGAGACTGTTGTACACGAACGTTTCATATTTAGGTCCTGACAGCTGCACAGGTTACGAATGGGATTCTTCGAGTACGGTGGGACAATGAGAGGAGAGGCAGACCTCAGATGAAAGGACACGTTTAACCAGAGCAGCGCACGGAGAGGAACGAGAAGAGGGAGAACAAGAACGAGATGGAGTGAAATTGAACAGGAGAGAATACATGATTCTAGCCTGAAGCTTCTGGATTCTACAATGCCCTCAGGCTTATGAAATGTACTCTAACAGTGTGTAAATATACAGTAACACAGTTGAATAAGCATTTGGGAAAGATCCATGTTACTCTCTGCTATATGTTCACTATGTGTCCTCAATCCTCGAACCCCACCCCCTCTCCCACCACACACCTGTATCTTCCCACACCAAATCTTTTTTCTCAATTTTTCTTTCACTCAGCTAAAATTGACAGAACATTGTTACTGTCATCTCCAGTACATCACACGGACAGGATGGCATTTATGACTGGCATTCTGTCCGTGTGTAGATCTGTATATCTGTCTGTGTATGTGTCTGTATGTAGCTACTACCATGACCCCAGTAGGCCAGGGGTCAGGACATCAACAATCTGGCCCACCAGTGAAGTCTACCGACTGGGAAAGTCTGAGTTCTCCTCATGCACACCAGCCTGGGCCCCAGTCCAGATGGGAGCAGGCTAGTGTTGTCATGAGTTATGTACAGCATCAGGACAGAGAAGGAGAACAAGGGAAGGATACACACACATACAAACACACCCACCCACCCACACACACCCACCCACACACACCTATACACACCCACCTACCCCCACACATCCATACGCACCCACACACACACACACAAACAGAAAAGGATTGCGTAATGGCACCTCTCCATGGGACACTGCCAATCGGTTTTTTGATCTCCCAATCAGAGTTCAGAAGGAGGGAGAGAAGGAGGAAGATGGACCACCCTCCAAGTGAGGATCAATAATGGGAAGGATGTGATCATTTATCGGCTTCTCTAAAGAACAGGACACCTACAGGGAGGCCTAGGATCACCGCAATTCAAATATCTAGGGCCACCGCATCAGGAACAAACGCATTCAGATGTACGCTCAGACGCACACGCAGACGCACACGCAGACGCACACGCAGACGCACACTCAGATGCACACTCAGTAATACACGCAGACTCAGATGCACACGCAGACATACAGACAAAAGCTGACTCGTTCTTTCTTCAAGTTGAACTATCACCCTTCCTGCCTCTTGCCCAGGGGGAAACTGCGTACACCCACAGTCTGTGCATTAAGTTATGAAAAGAGATGGCTGCCTTTTGAAAAAGAAGATTAGGTTTATCAAGGACCTCTCGCTGTGTGACTTTTCTGAACATGTTTCATCATTCTGAACTCAAAGGGAGGACACTGTCTGCCTTGATGTGTCTGCAATAGAGCACTGTATGGGTGCACTGAGCTGGCATTAGTGGAGATAAATAGAAAGACCTTCTGTAGATGAAGACTTGATACAGTATTGCTTTCCAGTATTGTCCCTGTGCTGCTTTCAGCTTGACTTTATTAGGGCTAAGTGTGCAGACAGCATGATTCAGCAGGATATTAGTGCAAAGGTTTTAACGCAGCCCAAGGTCTAAACAACTATTACAAATAAATCCCACTTTTGTTTTTTTTTCTGTGAGTGCCTTAGACCATTTTGGGCTTATTTTGTTATGGGGTGGGGAGCTGGGTGCTTTTTTACAGCAGCGCTACAGAAATGATTCCAGATGTACGGACGGATCTTACTTGGATCTGAGAGAATGGAGTCCGTTTTGGGCAGAAACTGGTCACAGCGGATCCCCTGGTAACCTTCCCTGCACCTGTGGAAAGGAAACAAGGCAACCGTCAGGAAACACAAATACATCAATGCAAGGGGCACTGTGTCATCACCGTCGATGACATCATTGTCGATGACATCATTGTCGATGACATCACCGTCGATGACGTCACTGCTCTGTACGTTATAGGATATCGTTACCGGGTGGTGTGAAATGGTCAGCTGACCGCAATAGTGTACCAGCCAGTCCCCTGGCATGTTGCCCAATGATAGGCACATTATATCCTGGTCACTGACACGAAATGCCCTTGCGTCATCATATGCTGTACCGTTAGGATAAAGCTGAAAAACAGTAGAAACTCTGTCGCGTTAGAAGGAGAGAAGGGAGGGGAAAGGACGTTGGTTTAAGACTGTGGTTTTATCTTCCTTCTGCTTTTCTCTCATCTTTCTAAGGACACCAGAAGCAGTTTAGATGAAATATGCATAGAACTCCTCTCCTTATTTGCTCTTTCTTCATCCAGTCTGCTTCTCCGCCCCCCTTTTCGTCCTCGTTCCATCTCTCTCATCTCCCCTTTCATATCCTCGCCTCTCACTTCTTTCCTGACCCCCCCCCCCCCCCCCCACCTGGTCCCCTCTTGCCGCCTTTCCTTTAACGCGTGACCTCACTGCCGCACTCACACCTAATCCCAGAGTGACGACTGTTGAATAAGAGAGCGACAAAGAACTAAGGAACATGGCTTCTTCAGCACACACATAAAGCATACATGACCTTCCACTCTGAACAGCATGGGGCCACAATTGGAAGCTTAGATACACCAGGTTCTGTTTCACACACACACAGTAGGAGCTTTGTGACGACTGTACAGGTTTACGTAGTTCATTTTTCCACTCGCATTTAGTTCTTCGCCATTGAGCAGTTGACATTCATGCACGCAGGTGTGTATAGGGTCGCTAGGTACAGACCAAGGACAAGAAGATGTGAGGATGATATATGTGAATGGAAAGTCTACGTAATCCAACCAGTCTGGTACGAACAAAACTGTAGGAGAATTGACATTGACATGTCGTATTTGACAACAGCGCGCTCTCAGTGAAACACGCGCAGGTGGGGGGACGGTACGGGTGTATCGTCATGTCCAATCATTAAGTTCCTGCTGTAGTCATCTCACTATAACCAGTCACTTTTAACAATCATGTACTTTTTTTTCCATCCCTCCTGAATCGGTGGTCAATTAGAGTGTTTCCCTGACAGCTATTCCAGTGCCCTGACAACGCCGACGCTTCAAGAGGAGGGAACCTTGTCGTGCAAATTGGCAGAGAGGTTAGATAATTAAAGGAGTCAGATTTTGGTGCCGGCAGCGCGGTGCGGTGGGATAGAAGACCATCATTAAGAAGGTGTGTTTGAGTGAGTAGGAGCACCAGAGCATAATTATAAACCATGTACAGTGACTACAACTGTGGGGTGGGGATGAGCATGCAGGAACGGCACTTAGGCAGATTCAGTGCACACAAGGAGAAACCTAACAAGGAGAAACCTAACACACACTCACAGACCATGTACACACACACACACACACACACAAATCATGAAGGAATGTTGTCTACCACTTGACCAGCTATCCAAACAGAGTACGTGTACAGCAGGAAATGTATATGGGCGCTTAGTCACAAGCCCAATAGCAAATAAAATGTTGGGATGCTCCTAAAGAAGGCAGAAGGTATTGAGAGCTGTTAGGATTTTAATTAGCGCCGAAGCCATTAATTAGCAGGAACAAACAGTTGGGGCGGTGTGTGTATGCGTGCGTGTGCTAGTGTGAGATAGAACGAGAGGGAGCGAGAGAGAGAGAAAGAGAGAGAAAGGTGCAGAAAGCACAGAAGACAGATAAATATAAAGATGCAGCCTCAAGCTGTCGAGGAGGGGAGCACACACACACACGTAAACATTTGCACGCAAACGCACAATGTGTGCAGCGTGGGAACAGACACCCCGCTCAACAGTCACGTTGCAAGTACAGGCACACAAGTACAAGTTCACAAGTTCACGTGTGAGAAAACTTTTCAGTCTCATGTGCGATGCTGTAGTGTGGAGTATGTGACCAGAATCATATACACTATGTTGTTGTGTTATCAACATAATTATAGGTCCATCTCATTCAAAACTGTTATTTATATAATTATGTCAATCTCAACATGACAAAAAACATGTGTTAAAAAACGATACAAGGGATTTTCCCTGAAGGGACGCATTGAATAAACAGGACACATAGAGTAACATGTGAATGTACTGTAAAAGATGACACCTTCGCCCGCTAACGTTCCCTGCATAGCACTCCAAATGGTAAGTCTTTCCGGTGCTCTACCCTACAGTAGTTAATGGTGAGGTCACACCTAACGCAAAACGAATTAAGCGAAAATGTGCGTGATTATTTGTGTTCAGACACTAGAAGCCAACAGTTTTTTTTTCCTGTCGTCAACCGTATCCAAAATGAACAATAAACAACTACAAAGTATGGACGTATAGCAGAGGGTTTCCACATCTGATACAATACTCTTGCTCTCCATTCCTTCCAAAACATCAGTGATATCTCAAACCTGATCACTTTTTCCAACACGTTTATCAAGTGAATATTTCGCTGGAGTTTTAGGATGTTAAACTCAAGAGATGTATGCGAGTGGCGTCGGTGTGAACGCAGCATGCTGAGGCGGCCCAAACCCGTTAGCCACACAAAAACAGAACGGTTCGGGAGTTTTCAACCACACAATATTATATAAATAACGTGTTTAACTTTCGTTTATGCATTCAAACAGTCTCCTCTTGTGTGAGCATAAGTATGCAGATACAGGCTTGAGTGACACAGATGGATGTTTAAAGAAGAAGCACCGTAATCCATTTCTGGAAATGTCATGGGCCTCTTCACTGATCCAACACCTGTCAGAGCCTTTTTTCTCAGCATGAAATGTAATATCCAGGGTAAACTGCCGATTATTTGTGGTGTATGTGTGTGCGTGTGTGAAGATAGCCGGACCTGTTAGCTGTATATAAGGGTTGGTTCCCGATACTTCCGTCAGAAGCTCCTTTAGTAAAGAGGCATTTCATAAAGAGGAAAGAGGAAAAAAGACTTCCAGAAGATTCCTCTAAGGGCAAAGAGCATCTGCGTTTGGGTAAAGTTACCCAGTGTGTGCATGGGTCTGACGTATGCGATGGACATGCCCTGGTCCGATTTGTCAAGTGGCTGTCCTGCTAAGTCCTACGACGGTTCTTAGGCCAATCGTTCTGCCCTCCACGTAGCACTAGAGCACCAACGAACCTAACGATCATCTCCCTTAGTAGGTCAGACCTGCAGGAAGAACTCCTTTACGCCAAACACATTTCAAACATCAAAGGAAATATATATATATAAAATAGATTAAAGCGTTCAAATGGTGTTCCCATAATGGAATTTCAGGATTTGTTAATTTAATAAAGTGTTCTCGTAGACGTTTGTAGAAAAAAAAGTGAAGTATTCGTTTCCCCCTGCATACTTGTCGCCTTCTTTTGATGTATCAAATCCTAATGTAATCCGATCAGAGTTGAGACTTTGAGACAACAAACCCTAGTTCCTAAGCACACCTTCTGCCTCTAATACAATTTACCTTCTAACTTCAAAAGACGAGCAAGACACTGTCTCCCCTCCTTAATGGTGTAAACACTTCCTCTCTCCACACACTCACACGCACGCACGCACACACTGTTTTAATAAAACAGCAATTGAATTGAAAGTCTTCCGTTGTCGGGCAGGCGAAGAGGGAGAGACTTGTTTCATATTTCCCAGACGACGTCTTTGAAAAGTATCTGGGGTGACGTGTTTCATGGATGGCTGGCTGTGAGGCAAAGACGTCACAGAGCCAGAGTGTTTGTGTGTGTGTACGTGTGTCTGTATCTGTTCACACCTTCTGATGTTTGCGTGTTCAAGCCCACATCTCCAGATTCTGGCACCATGCCCATCATGTCCATGCAGATCAGCGTCCAATGTCTCCATTGTTTTCCACAAGGCTAAACTGCTGACACGATGATCATAATGTGGGCTGAGTGTTCGACAGAGAGACCGGAGAGAGAGACAGTGTCACGTCCACCTTGTTGTCCACCTCGTCCAGGAGGATTCATCCACATCCATCCTCCTTATGCTTAGTCAGCCTGGGTCCGCAAGACGATCAGGCCAAAAACATAACGCAACGAATTCCTTCCAGCGCTGCTCCAAGTTGAAAACATCTGCATGCGGCGCTCGTGTCATCATTCTGCCTGAGCTGCGGCCAGGATCCCAGCTGCTTCCTGCTGGACTCGGGCTTTGCTGAATGGCCATTGCTGTGCTCTCTGGATTCATTTCAAGAAAAACAACGTCCAGTGACTTTCCTGCACTTGGCAGAAGCGTTGCAGGTCAGTCTTTTCTCCCCACTCAGCCTCTCCGATGCAGCTCTCCCACACCGCGGATGAAAGAACTCCTCAATAATTCACCTCCACCGCCAGTTTTCGACCTCCGAAAATAAAACAACACTACCTCTGCTTCTGTTACCGTTCACCCTCAGGTGAGCTCTCACCCCCCTCTCACCCCCCTCTCACCCCCCTCTCACCCCTGCTTCTTCTCATCGCTCCCCTGAAAGTCAACGGCAGGAAATCATTACCCGGTGATGGGGTCGCCAGGGGAAGAGGTTGAACTCATTCTAACGCCGCATTTCATATATTGATATCAAGGATTGAGGACGTATCAAACTATCTGCCCTGGTTCAGTGGGTCTCTGACGAGTGCTCCTACCAGGGATATCACTGTGGGAGCTGTGATTATACTGGTGCGTCTCAAGAAGTAATCTGGTTGTGTGGTTCAAATGCCATTAAAGAAGAAAGATAACAGACTTTAAATTCCACATCTTATCTCTCCTTCATCCTCCTTCCTCTCCTCTGTCTCTCTGTCTCGCTCCTGCATATTAACACTTTATCACTAACACCTCTTATCTCAATGTTTAATATTTTCCCCTTAAGTTAATTTGATTTTTCTCCCGTTTTTTTCTTTCTTCTTCTTCCTCTTCTTTCCAGATGTGATTCGTAAAATATCGCTTTATTGAGGTTTATTGGTACGGATAAGACACTTGTATCTGACTGTGTTCATTTGTCTCTTATCTCTGCTAGCTGAGAAGTGGTTTCTTGGCAATGTGGTCAGAACATACCGGTCTTTGACTTTGACCAGTGAAATACTGTAGAACCACAAGGACCACAGAACTATGCAGTATTTGCTCGTCGCCTGGGAGAAAAGCGTCTGATGAATAAAGAAAAATGTCATGTGCATTTTTGGAGGTCACAAGCAACAAGGCTGATGTCTCACTTCCTGCTTTTACCAGGGTAGACAAGGTCAAAGGTCAAAGAGTTTGAAGCTCAGTTGTTCATGTACAGAAATTGCTCAGAAAAGTACAGTCTAACCGCTAGACTTTTAATGTACCTTCTGAGCCATTTCTTCTCAGACTCTAATACAAACTCAGTTATTTCCCTGGGGAGACGTTGATTGTAGAGGCACAGTGCAGCATAACTGACTGTAGGAGAATATTTTACATAATTGACAGGGAAAATAATGCAACTGCCTTTATCAAATATGTTCATCTAGACCACCCCGCGTCGACATTATCCCACGCTGCGTTCAATCCAATAGGAAACCAACAAAGATGGCTGACTCACGCAGTAGGTCAGTGTCAAAGTCTAAGCGCCGTGGAACGCTTGATAACGTGTTAAGTGGCTGGCTTCCTCCTTTCACTTTCACGGTCACTTGCCTCTCCCACTTTCTTGCGTCACCCATCAGAGCTCCCACTCTAGCCCAGACATGCTGGCACATCTTCGAAACGCCACAACGTGTACCAGACAGGGCTTTTTAGTTCTGATCAGGACACCATGGATGCTTGGAAGAGTGAGACGAATCCAAACACACACACACACACGCACGCACACACAAATCCTGCAATCATGACGTCAAGCATCACAGTGGCAAGTAGGGGGAAGAAATCCTTTCACACTTGAGAGCCCTAATCAAGAACATGCAAATTGCACAAAATTTGAGCTGTTTGAGATTTTGTTTCTCCGTTTAATGTAGAACCCAAATGACACACTTTTTGTCTAAGAGATGCATGTTAAGGAGTAATTGGACGATGTCTCACATCAGTGGTTTTATAAAGAAAGCGACGCTAGTCCACATTTCCCACATTAACCCGCATGTTAGAACCAATAACCGCTCAAGAACTCAAGACAAAAGAAATGGAATTACTTTATTTAAACTAATTATTACTCTTAGCGTGTGCGGGTACATGATAAAGGAAGCATTCATATGCTTATTCCGTGACGACTCACGGCAGAATCTTAATTTCACGCAATAAAAGGGTGTAGTCGACTAACTAAAATAGCCTTTGGTTTGGGATAATATAACCCGTGGTTGAATTGCTTATATATTATGGGGATGGACAATCGCAGACATGACAACACGAATACAAGGAGAGCGATAATGTGAAGTCTCGCACGAAACATTGAAACACAAGCAAGACGTCTGAACCTCCTGCAGAGGTCATGCGGCGGATCTTGCTCAAGGTAGCCGAACAGGAAACTGTCCCAAACTGTTTTGTTTGCAACTACCCGACTCTGTTGTAGGGTGGGGAGGATGGCGTTGAAGGGAGGGTTGCAGGAAGAGAGATAATGAGTCCAGCGGAGACAGACTTCTCCTCAGGAGCCTTTGCTCCACGACGAGGGCTTCAGCTCCGTTTTAATTGCCCCCTCTTACCCCCCCTTCCCCCGCCCAAAACATCTAAGGCTTTGGAATAATTCCATTCAAGTCATTACTTTTTTGTGTGCAGGATAATGATTGAGGACAAGACAACACCAACTGTTATGACTCCTTAGACTGTTTTTTCTAAGAGAAGGGAAAAATATCCAGCAAAAAGGTGTCGGGAGTTAAAGTTCAGCACCTGACAGGCAGTCAAATGTAAGTCAGCTGGAACACAAATATCTTGAAAGCGATGGAGTATAAAGAAGAGAGAGACGAAAAGAACAACATAAACTCACAGAGAGAGAGAGAGAGAGAGAGAGAGCGTGTGGGTGGATGTGTTGCTGACAGAGGGAGTGGAGCCGCAACTGTGTTTGCAGAAGTATTCATTAAACAGGTGAGATGACTCAACTCTGCAGTGTCATTACACTGTTAATTAGGACAGTCCATTCTGCTAGAGCGCCCAGGGCTCACGCTGCCACGGTGGTGAAGGGGGGAGAAAAAGACAGAGTGAGAGACAGAGAGAGAGAGAGAGAAAGAGAGAGAGAGAGGGGGACCGAGCGCAAGGTAGGTGCATAGACAGACTCCACAACGCAGTTGGAGACGTAGCAGAGGAGATTGAAAGATAAAAAGCAAGTGAGAGAAAGAGAGAGAGAGAGCAAGAGAGAGAGAGAGAGACAGCAAGAAGAGATGGAGGGATGTGAAGATGGAGGGAGGAGAGAAGGCGCGGTGTCCCAGCTGCTATGAGCCTGGCTGGGCTGGGGACCGTAGCAGAGATAGCATCCTCCAAACACACCACCAAGCTCCATCTGCCATGCTAGCACTCGCGGCCCTGGGGGGCCTCCACTGACGGGGACACAGGCCTGCAGCACAGCCTGGAACCCACCCCGGAAATTCAGCGTTAGCGAGAAGAACAGAGGAGGGCGAGAGGGTGGGGGAGGGTGGGGGGTAGGACAGGAATAGAGAGAGAGGGAGTCCAAAACTAAGTGAGTGGATCAGCAAGACAGAAGAGGGAGCTCCTGCGTGGTCACCAACTCCTCGTCGCTGGGTAAAGATGGACTTTGATGTTTTCCTCTCCTGAGGGGCAGTCAGGCAGGGCCCCCTCGCTTGCAGCCCCGCTCTCCCCCACCTACGCAGGGAACAACAGCTTCCGATGACACGCGTGTCACAAAACTGCCCTTGCATGACCAAAATGCCTTAGTCAGCGCTGCACAGCATCTGTCACAACGCGGTGAGTGTGCGCGTGCGCGTGTGTTCTGCAGGGAGAGGTCATATATCCAGCATGTGTACATCCCTGTCCTGCTGTTGGTACTTCAGGAGGCTTTTCTTACTCACTGGTGGAGAATATTGTGTCCTTTCAACGATGTCACCCGTGGGAAAACACAGGACAGTGACAGAAGACACGGAGATGATGCTAGGGCGTGTTGCCGAGGACGGGTGACTGTTGTCAGGGTGGCGTGTGTTGCTGGCTCCTGTCTGAGGAAGGCGGCGGCGCCTCTCACATATCCATCCCATTCATTCATCGGTATTATAGTGACGGCTTCACATTCAGGGTTGTCAAGGAGAGAAGCTGCTGTGGAGGTCATCTGTCTGGACACATAACTCACATGGGACACTTGCACCTCGCTCTGTCTCTCTCTCTCTCTCTCATCACACTCACTCTCTCTCTCTCATCACACTCACTCACTCCCTGTCTCACTCACTCAATGTGTCTGTTCTTATACACACTATTTTATAATTGTCATTTTTTACTGTATTGAGATAAACAACATGAACACCCACTACCTCCTCTAAACTATCGAAATACACAAAGGAAACTATTTGGGATGTTATTAGAAAGCATCAGGATTCAGAAACTGGGTATAAACGCTCTCATCTCTGACCGAAGCGCATCGTGGCTCCTTTCAATATGGTTTGCGTCCATTTCAGGTGTTGCCTGCATTCGTTACGGAGGATTTATGTGCTGACAAATGAAACATGTAATTGATGTCATTTGTGTGTTTTCCTTATTCCGTGCTCCGTTCATTGGCTCAGTCCAAGGCTAGCGTGCTTCCTGTTTGTCGTGCACAGTTCACAGCCCTTTATGGCCTCCTAGAAGTATGTCACGCATCATTTACAACACAACGCCCACCACTTATAGGTTGTAAACGTATTGCTGTGACATGGATGGAGGGGTATAATAATATTATGGGCTTGTGTTTTGGGCACGGTGCCAGTGCTGTAGGGTGTGATTGGGGAGCAGCAAGGGTGCAAAGTGTTCGGTCCCTGCAGAGTGGCTCCAGCTTTGGGAGCCGCACTCACCTCAGCTACCTCATTAGCTTCAGTGAGCGAGCAGCGTTGTCATTAAGGGAATCTCTCTCTCTCTCTCTCTCTCTCTCTCTCTCTCTCTGTCTCTCGCTCTCTCTCTCAACACCTGCAATTGCTTATTGCTGGTGCTTCATGGGTATATCATCTGCGTTTTAAATAAGTGTTTTTTACTTTAGCCAAAACAATTTTTAAGTAAAAAATGCTAAAGCGTTATTGGCCATCGAGTGATAAATTTAACGTCTTGCGCACGGAAACAGAACTTAAAAAGCCCCAAAATCTCCACATTTGACCATTTCGGCAGAGTCACAAGGATCCATTAAAATCATGGGCCCATTAAGGTGTTCCAGTGAGGTGAAGAAATAAAACATGATGAGATTCCTCCCACCTCTCCTCCCACTCTCTCAAGCACCCCCCACCACACCACACCACACACACACACACACCTCCTACCCCCCATGCTCATTAATGCTGGATTTGATCATTGTTTCCATGGAAACTACAGTATGTTTTCTTGTTTTTCCACAAAAGACGTAGCTAATTTGCAGGTGTAATACGAGAGCCATCTTTGCGTGTGTCTTCCAGCGTGCGTGTTCTGCAGTGAGGGTGTTCTTGAGGTGTGCGCAAGTCACCGAGCACGTTAAAGTGTTTATGTGTGCGTGAGTGTGTGTGTGTTCTGGAGTGTGCGTTTGTGTACGTGCGCACGTGTGCATGAGTGTGGGCCTTTGAAACAACCTTCTGTCTAATGATCCGCCCTGACCTTAGCTTAGTTTTAATGGAATAATAAATGACTGGATCTTGTCCAAGGCATCTGAGGAGTATGATGGGAGCAGCCAGAGAGAGAGAGGTGGACACGCAGACACACACACATACACACGGACGGACGCAGGAAGGTTGGGACACCCTCCCTCAGGCTTGAAGGAGGAAGAAAATCTGTAGCTGAAAAGTTGCCATTACAACACTAATAAAAACACAAGGATACAAAACAGGGCAGGGAAAATAGTCGCCAAAACCGATATATATTTGTCATATAATCTTCTTGGAAAGCGAGTAAGGCCAGTTATACTATGCAGAGTCACTGATGGGGATTTACTCAGTATATAGAGCAAGAAGTGCATGTCTAGTCAGTCCAGCCAACAGGATGATTTTCCACATGGATATTGAAATATGGAGGCCAGTGTGTGAGTGCATGTGTATGTGTGTATGTGTGTGTGTGTATGTGTGTGTGTGTGTGTGTGCGTGAGTGTGTGTGTAGGGGGAGAAGGAGGGCATAGTCAGCACTGTAGGGGAGAGAAGAGTGGTCGAGGAAGCTTCCACTTTTATCTGAGCAGCTCAGAGCCTTATTACTGACACATAAAAGGATTTACAGACTCTGCTCAACTCAATGGTGGGGGGTGGACTTTTGTCCCTGTGCCTTGCTATACAGGGGCACCAACACACACACACACACACACACACAAACACACAAGTACTGGCACAGACACACACTAACACGCTGGGCTCTATATTGAAAAATCTGTGGGTAAAGGGATTCCTTCTGTACATTGTCCATGGACAGGAGAAGCTGTGCCCAGAAGCTGGGAGACAGTGTTGCTGAATTAGGGCGGTACGGTGAGAGAAGCGAGCTCACTAGCTTGTGTTGAAACCATCACAAAGATGGAGTTGGCGCTCGCAGTCAGATGAGATCTGTGTTAGTCTCCAGAGCTCCAGCCCTAAGCTGCCAGAGACAGAGATGTTTTCCCCATTTAAAGCCTCTCACAAACGCTTGCTACTGCAGTTGTGTTGTCATTGCTTTGACTCCGTAATTGCACCACTCAAACTTTCTTCCTTCCTCTTTAGCTTTGATTTTTCTAATGGCTTTTTCATTCCATACAATCATAAACCATGGAGGGGCCTTGAAATCAATAACATCTCCACAATGTTCCTTAATCAGCTGTACAAATTGCACATCTTCACTCTCGCTCCTCTTCCTCCCTTTCCTCCTGCCTCCACCTAACGCGGGAAGTAATGTCTTGAAAGGAGGTCCCTTCGTTTATTAAAAGGACAAAGAACTCTTGGTTCCGTATGCAGTGGTGGGGATGGGCATGAGAGAGGGGCGACGTAGAGAACGCAGACTCTAAGTGTTCACCATCGACATCCTGACCGTCCTCAATGTCTTTCCTCTGTACACTCTCATTATGTTGTCCTTTGTCTGAGGGAAACCAGGAGCAGCGATCTGTCATGTCTAGGGGCCAGGGGGGACGGGGACGGGGGGGACGACAGCTCCAGGTGCTCTCCCCCATCCCTGGGCAGGGGACATGAGTAACAGGACCATCAGATCTGCAGGTTTTTATGGGGGAGCGCAGGAAGAACTTCCACACGGAACGGCTGGCGGGGAGAGAGTGGAAATAACCGAGAGGAAGTCTCACCCAGGACCCTGCTGCGAGGGAACACCGCATAACCACTGTGCCACATTACCACCTCTGGTGATGTCCTGTCCCCTCTGCCCAATCCGGTCTTTGCCACCTGTACCGGGTTACCACGGTAACCAGCTGTACAATGAGTTTCCCTCCAAGGCAGTAT
The DNA here is from genome assembly GCA_036571765.1 of Plecoglossus altivelis. Lineage (NCBI taxonomy): Eukaryota > Metazoa > Chordata > Actinopteri > Osmeriformes > Plecoglossidae > Plecoglossus > Plecoglossus altivelis. Next base: position 14,401,536 of record BROE01000016.1, on the reverse strand, counting down.
CGGCAAAGTGTCGGCAGCCGCGGGCTCTTGCTGTCGCGTATCTCTCCTCGGATCTCAGGGTCTATCTGTAGCAAGCCCACCGCTTCAACCAGCATCTATTAAACACTTTGCAAGTGACTGAGGACCAATCAGTTCGATACAGCAAGACAGACCAGACACCAGCCTTCAGGAAGGTCCAATCAACTATGCTACGAGAGAAATTAAAGAGAACTTTATCTAAAGCTCTCCTGACAGCAAGAAACCGACATTAACTTTTATAATAGGCCATAAAATATTAAAAATGTGAAACACCAGCCCAACTACTGAATATCTATTTGACATGGGCAACACTGGCTCTGACCTCAGAATCACAGAAGAATGTGATTAAGTATGTTCAATACGTATTCACAGGAAAATGCAGAACATGTTAAAAAGCAGTCAGACAGCCCCAGTAGTGTTGTAGGTGATGTAACCTGTCTTATCACGTGTTAGATCATGTGCTCTAGGTCTCCTAGTCCTCTCATTAGCGGAGCGTAACGGCAGGAAAATCACTCACCAAGCTCACCGACTTCACTACTTTTGACAAAAATGTTTTTTCGGTTGTTCAGCATTGTGAAAGCCGGTAAATATTTCATTGGGTTCCTCTGTTTTGTTGCGGGTTTGAGACGGTTTTAATATCCATCTTTGTGATATTGGTGTAAACACAGCAGTGGACCGCAAAGAAAACAGTAGAGGCAAAGTGCACTTAAAAAAACTGAAATAAAAGGACAGAAAGGGTATGTTGGGCTGGGGTTTGAAAGAGGAACACCAGAAACACTACACGCTAGATGTGGACAAGGTTAAGTGAAAAGCATGTCATGGCTCAACATTTCATGGCTGAAATAATACAAGGTTGACTAGCATGAACAATAAGCAGAATTCTAACTGAAAACTTAATGAGTTTACCTAAGTAACCCATTTAGGCTAAACTGCACATTATCAAGACATTGATTCAACACCGGGAGTGTTCATGATGATGAGAATAGACCTATTTGAACGCAAAACGAGTCAAATTAAGACTCCTTACTTCAAATTAAGACTTGGAATGCGTTGTATAGGATCAAGCTCACATTCCAACGGTGATGATCTAACAATAATAAACACTGACATTAGTAAATATGTGGCAGCGAGGCATCTCCCAAACACCCTTGCAATGATTCCAAATGGCTGTTCATAACAGCATATCCATCACAGCCAACCATACACAGATAATGATACCTGCAGAGTACACGTCATCGCTTTCACACAGCAAATTCAAAGCGTGAATCAATGTAACACTGGCAGCGTTCGTTTTACTCGTCGTGGGTCGACTCGCATCGTCACAAACACCATGGCGCCGAATGACCCATTTTGAAAGCTCTGGGTGCCGGACCAGGACCTGATAGAAAAATCAAGTGTGCTTTGCACACAAAGACAACCAACCCCTTCCAACCCCTGACCTGGGTCACATACTGGACCCAGGCCAGAGGTCACGCTAAAGAGATCATGCTGCTGAACGTTGTCTCTGTGGAGGGACATTATCATGGCACCTGGGGCACTGTGCACAAGTGTCTATTTACATGCAGGAAGCCACCGGCGCAGCCTGGACCCTGTGCTTATCTCTGTTGACTTGCTGTATGCTGTAGCTCTCACCAGAGAGAGCCGCTCGCAAGATAGCCGGTCTTCTCTCTCATGGCTTATTCAAATGAGGTGGATGGCCACATGACAGAAGCTTTGAGTGCTTCCACACGGGGAACAAACGAGGTGCTGTTAACAGTCGGTGCATGGATGTCCTTTAGCTGGTGTTAGCATAAGATAACAGCTTTTAACATCCATAGAATCAACTATACCGACACCATGGAAATGACCATGGGATGAAGCAAGAGGAAGGGGTAGCGAGCACATGACCAGCGCCGTACTGAACAACCACCAAGACGGGGAAGGTTGGCTTTGTTAGATCCCAGCCCCTTATGCACATAGGTGCACACATTTGCATAGAACCAAGAAATTGCTAATTAGAAGATTAATTGATGCTTTCATACTACAGATAATGGCGAGCTGTTCTGGGTGCAGGGTTGACGACACACTGGGCGAGATGGCATGAGAGTGGATTAGCTGTGTTTAAGAGGCCAGGAACACCATTAATCTGGTAACTAAGTCAGATGTAATTCGAAGGCAACATAGAGGCTTAAGCCGGCCCAAAATATTAGCCTCCACACTGGCATGGGGAACTCATTATGCTCCTCATCATCATTGCTATAGGCATGCAAAGCCACCAGGGGGAGATGATGCTAATGAGGGTAGGAATGAGAGCAGGGAGACTTGAGAGTTAAGTAGCATATTATACAAAAATTAAAGACATTTTCACACACTTAGAGCTATAATAATAAAAAACGAACCTTTTGTAATATCAAAATCTGCCCTGAGGCTTAAGGTGCCTCTTACCTTTTGTGGTATTCTTGTTTGTGTTCATTACCCAATGTCTGTGTGTGTCAGATGGAACTGCAACATAATATTTATTTTAATGTTTGTATACAGCCCTAAAACACTCCATTTGTACCTTGCTGAAAATAGCCTTTATACTGGTTTCCAAGCCTTATTTTTTTTTGTTCTTTTTTATATAAAGTGTCAAACTAATGCATTGCAGAATCCTTCATGTCACCTGGTGGTCTCTCACACTAAAATTGGATCCATTCAGACAGAGAAACAGACTGTTTCATGGCTGTTTCTATTGTAAGTTGCAGCAGGCCAATCAAAAGGGAACCTCTTTTTAGTTTTTAGTTTATTTTTCAGCTTTACAGACTTTGGCTACCCTCAAATCCAAGGGACCCACAAGCGCCACGTATGTAATTGAAATGGGTGGAGCTGGTAAAAATATCCTCCTTTCCATGTTCTTCACAGAAAATGAGCCAGGGGCCTAATGCCTCTCAGGTTGATTAAATAATGAATTGGATAATGTTTCTGTTAGTGAACACTGAAACTGGCTACCACAAACCAGAACACCACACCAGGGTTCAAATGAAGAAATAAATAATCCAGAACATCTGTGATAAATGATAAACTGCCTGCGGATGAAAGAACTGGTTCATGTGAATCATCTGTCAACCTTCATATTACCTGCATTAGACTGAAGAACCAAAGTCCATACATGGACTCGAGCTGTTTACGTGAGTGTTTACACTGTCAGTACAGACCTTACAATGAGTGAATAGCATGCATCTCTCTCTTTCTTTCTCTCTCTTCATCTTTCATTCTCTCTCTCATCTTTCTATCTTCCTCTACGCTCCTCTCCGGGCCTGCATAATTCAGAGAGAGCATGCTATGACTAGACAGAGAAGAAAAGAAGAAAGAGAAAGAAGAAGTTGCAGAATTGTTGAAGGGTACGGAATGAATATTTAAAGCGAGGGGCACAAACTTAGTGGTGCCCGGCCTGAATTTATTTATTTGATTGGCTCCAGAAAGCGTTGCCATCATGACGGAAATAAAGCCGGCACTCTCATGCTAATTTAGTGTTAACACTCTCTGCAGACGTTCCATTCCCATCGGAATTCATTATTGCTTCCATGGCCACTAGTTCAAAGTCACCAGTCAAGCCTGACAATGTGGCCTGCTCTTTGAAAAAAGAAAAACGGTGCTGGGGATTAAAACTCCATCACAGGGCCAAGGCTTTCTCCCTCTTCTCTCTCCCACTCTCTTCTCCCTCTCTCCCTCTTCTCCCTCCCTGTTCTCTCTCCCTCTCTCTTCTCTCTCCCTCTTCTCCCTCCCTCTTCTCTCTCCCTCTCCTCCCTCCCTCCCTCCCTCCCTCTCTTCTCTCTCTTCTCTCTCTCTCTCTCTCCCTCTCCTCTCTCTCCCTGCTCTCTATTGCCTTCTATTTTTGTGCAGCAGTGATGCTTCTAACCTTCCATCACCTGCTTTAAGATAAGCAAGAATCCAGAGCTAAAACTAAGATAGAAATGTATCACACACCATAGAGCCGACCCATACAGCTAATATCATCACAACCTTATTCATACTCATTTCCCCTCTATCAAGATTCAGAGTGCATAACATCACTTTTCAAATTGTCTTCATTAAGATGGCATTTTAGCCCAATCAAAACATACAAATGGTGCATGCTGTCCACACTCCTACAGGTGTGGTCTGGCCCGCAACATCAACCGTCTTTCCACCTTAATGTTTGGCGATGCCAGGGGCGTAGAGAGAACAGTAGATAATAAATACTGTCCAGAATCGTATCAGTACAGTGGTTTCTCTGTGATGCTCAGACTAGGACCAGCGGTTTCATGTCAGAGAACGTTTCACACACTCTGTGCAGATCACACTGCAGCACCAGAGAGCCGTGGAAATGCGATCTGTGTTTTGACCTAAATCTGAATGAAATCGATTCGTATTTTTTGCATTTATTACATACTAAAAACAACAAATGGTTGCCTATTAGCCAGCTGATGCATTATGGGTATGCTGAGGCAGAGCTGGAGGGCGATTTGGGTGAGAGGCAAGAGAGCAAAACCAAGCCAGGGCAATATCCAAGTCAGTCGGGGCTTTGCATGTGTTTGTGTGTGTGTGTGTTCACTACACAGCTTTTCATAACAACAACACACAGCTTCAGGATTCAAACCCACCAAGGTCTTTTGTACTGGCAGAAAATCCCATTCAGAAACAGCCCCTGGTGTGTTCTTATTTGAATGAACAATTCCATGTTATAACTTGACTTGTCATTAAGCTACTTGCCACATAGAGGCTGCAGAGGATTGGATAGTAAAAATGTAGCACCTCTATATTAGGATAAAGCATCCTACACTATCCTGCTCTTTTTTGTGTACTGACTAGTTATCATCACACCAGAAGCCCCTTCAATGTATGTCATCTCAAATAACTGCAACAGTGCCAAATGTTTTTGTACGATAATGTTTGAACATAAACTACTCGAATGATGGAAAAAACCCCTCTGTTTTGATAGGAGTTCCCAGATATGCCCTTTGAAAAGTGAGGATTGAAGGTTTGGGGTTGAAGGTTTTTTTTGGAGGACTGAACCAACCCAAGGGGTACAAACGTGGTTTTACATCCTCTGAGAAAAAGATAACAACATTAAACAACTCAACAGCGCTGACAACACTCAAACCTATTTCCGCAATGCACCATTCAACCTTTGATCCTGGTCTAGTTTTGGACGTTTTCGGGACCCAAAAAAAGCCTTGATTGGACAGAGTTTCCTGTGGACGATGATCAGCGTTCGGCAAGCCTGATGTATCCTCACAAACGTCTCCTAATAGAAGAGAGTGGTGCAAGGGCAGACTGTGTGTAACATGTATTTAGGGTTTGTTCATGAAGTCTTACCCCCCCTCCCCCTCCTACATGGAGTCGATCTGATCCAAGATAGTGGAACAGAGATGATTGGCAGAATGAGATAGGCCAATTGATACCAGCACAAAACCCCGCTGAGCTCGCACGTTATTTTCAAGTTTTCCAGGTGAGGGGATCAGTTAGCACGTCTGTATGAATGTGCACATATGGGGGAAAAAACTGTTGCTTCATTGTTTGTTTATCTTGGGCCTGTCCAGAAACACATTACGTTTCATTATATTTTGACGCGCAAGCACGACCTTTTCATTTAAAAGTTGTACTTTAGTCAGCTATTTCTTTTTCACGGCTTTTCTCGTCCTTTGCTGGTTCTGCGCTGGGGCTGTCTGTTCCAACGCCGGACTTTAATTACCCTGACACTGGGTCCTTGGAGAGGGGCTGACTAAATCCCTGACCCCTGTGCTCCGTGGCCGGTTAGGGACCTGTCTACTCGCTGTGCCTGACTTTACTAACACCCTCTGACTGCTACTGCACCAGGCAACACCCCATGGCAGTACCAGTGGGACCAGGCGAAGGGCAGGCGACAGGCCTGTGCCGGGCTGGGATAATTGGTTGCAGGTAGATTGAGACAGGGCCAAGATATCTCCGCTGAAAAGTACAAGCTGGAAAGTTTGGGAGTGAATCTGTCCGTACAGGAGCTGGTGATTAGATGGTAAAAGAGAATAGAAGGAGCGAGTGTATGTACTGTATGCATGCCAGGGAGCAAAGGAGATAGCAGAGGGGGAGATATTTATTTTTAAAATATCGGCAGAAGAAAGAAAAGGGTTACTGTAGGTCAGTGTGGTACAGATGGAGAAGCTTGTGTCTGGCTTGATGAGCAGGAAACAGACACAGAGGCTGCAGACAGGAAGACCCATAGCCCCGGCAGATATCAGAAATTCTGTTTACATGATAAAAGTAGCAGGAGAGAGGGAGCGACAGAGACCATAATTGCCAATGGAGATAAAGTGTTTCATGAGGAGGGGGATGAAGCGAATATCAAATTAGCCCAGGATATCGATCGCTGCAATGCAGCTGAAATGGACGTGTTGCATATCAGAGAGATTATATTACAGGCCAATAATCAGCTCATATTCCCTGGTCTCTGAGCTTTGAGACTGGGCCAAAGGCTGTGCTGGGAGCTGAGCTAGTTTAACTGTGCTACGCCAAGGCTAGGCTAGCTGCTGAGCTTGTCTGGTTAAACTGTGCTGGGCCTTGGCTAGGCTAGCAGCCGAGCTGGTCTTGTTTATCTGTGCTATGCCACGGCTACGCTAACAGCTGTGTTGTGATGAGCTTGGCTCATTCAGTTAGGACTGTGGTAGGAATGTCAGGTAAGCTAATATGTGAAGGAATATAAGACTGGAAACTGGAACGGTAATTGGCGGGATAGTTCTGGAGTGGAATCTATCAAAATTAGCTGTGATGAGGATGGTTAAAAAACAGAAAATCCTTGCTCCCCGTTTCCATATATCTGTTCATCTCAGATAGTGTTCGACTCAACATTGCTAGTCCATGCACACACGGTTGTTTCGTAATCAAGTTTGATTTGGTTTTCACCCAGCTGTTGCCAATATTCCTTGCCAATATCTATCAGAAACAGCATGTGCTCATCCAAGGCAGAAACACCTTCATTGATTAATCATAAATTACAGTTTGGGATTAAAAAATGTTTACTTGGATTCACCTGACACTGGAACATCTTGATTTAGATATGGGATATCATTTTCTTCCGTCATTAATACGAGAATTGCGTGGGAAAAATAAGTAAATCTTTGGATTTTTCATGTACTGTTGGGCTCTTTCCTTCTATCTGTCTCTCTCTGTCTCCCTTTCTCTCTCTCTCTCTCTCTCTCTCCCTCTCTCTCTCTCTCTCTCTCTTTCTCTGTCTCTCTCTCTCTTTCTCTGTCTCCCTCTCTCTCTCTGTCTCCCCATGTCTCTCTCTGTCTCTCTCTCTAACTCACTGTCTGTCTCCCTCTGTCTCTCTTTCTCTGTCTCTCTCTTTCTCTGTCTCCCTCTCTGTCTCTCTCTCTGTTCACTCTCTCTCTTTTATGCTTTCCCATCCATTCCCTCGTTCTAATCCAATTTCCTCTCATTACTTATTCATTAGCCATATTTATTTGAGTGGCATTTCAGCTGGGGGAATCAATGTCTTATTTGCACAGGGGTGGTTTGGAATAATCGGGATTCTCCCAAGACCAGTGTAGGTCCATTATTAACAGGACTATAAGCCTCCAACACTAACCTCATATATCAAGACAGATTTCTACAGCCAGGTCTCAAGTGTGGGGATTATTAACAAACTCAAACAGGGTAGAAAGAGACGTATTGTACCTACTCTGCGCATGTAGTATGGTCTGTGTTTGCAGTGTAGTTTCCCCTTATGGAACAGTGCATAGCAGTAAAGGTATCTATTTATCACAATAGAAAATGCCTTTTCTTAATGTAGCAGTGAGAGACTCATTCACAGATCGGCTAAAGCATGTCCTTAGTCTGTGCGCGATACTTAAGTTTTGAGGGACCTGTTGTCAGAGATTACTGAAAAGACTATAGGGAACTCTTCACATTAAGCTTACATTAACTACCATGCAGCAATACCTTTTTATTTATACGGTATTACCTGAGGGTAATAAAAGTGTGGGTGAAAACAAGCGAAAACAAAACAGGTTTTCTGAGTGGAGAAGCACCAGTTTTGGTCTCTGCTTGTCTTAATATCATTTCATCATTACTGCAACACAGCCCGCGGGATTTGCTTCACAATGTTTACGACAATCTTGTATTTTAATACGTTATTGCGATACAGTATTTAAAAAGATATACTTTCCTCTCACTGTCCCCAGGCCAGATGCAAATTGAGGCTTAGTTTATAAGAATAGCTGTTGCTCAATTGTTTGAAACAAATAAAGTTTGATGTGTTCAATCATAGTAGATGAGTTATAAAAAAAAACACCAGACAAGGGTTAACGAGGAAACAGCTATACCAAAATACCAGATTCTTGGGATTTTTATGTGAGTGAAGTAACCATGTCAACCCCTCACTTAATTGAGCAGGAGCGTAAGAGTGGTGGGTGTATTTAACTGCCAGGGCAATGGCAGCGTTCTATATCCCCCACGCGCAACTGGTGGTTCTGAAGGGTCCCTGAGATATGACACCATCACACATTTTTGCTGTGTTCATCTATTAAAAGAAAAGACATGCTTCTATTCAACCCTCCTTTCTTTTCAGTCTTTTCTCCAAGCTTCTCACCGGGATTCAATTACTAAACCATATAATCACTTTTCATCCCCAAGGCTTCACAAGTTCCCTGGTCTTGGGGTAAAAAAAAAAGTCTAATTACTCCTTGACCTTGACTCGCTCTCCCTCTCACTCCCTCTCTCTTCCCCTTTCTATCTCTCCGTCTCTCTCCCTCTCTCTCGCCCTCCTCTCTTACTCCCTCTCTCCCTCCCTCTCTGTATCTCGCTCTCTGCGTCCTTCCCTCTCCCTCCCTCCCTCTCTGTCTCTCGCTCTTTGCCTCCCTCCATCTCCCTTCTCTCTCTTTCCCTTTCGCTCCCTCCCCCTCCCCCTTTCTATCTCTCTGTCTTTCTCCCTCTCTCTGCTTCCTCTCTTACTCCTTCTCTCTCTCTCTCCCTCGCTCTGTCTCTCGCTCTCTACCTCCCTCCCTCCCTCTCCTCTCTCTCACTCCCTCTGTCTCCCCCTTTCTATCTCTCTGTCTCTCTCCCTCTTTCCCTCTTTCTTCTTCCTCTGTTACGCCTTCTCTCCCTCCCTCTTTGTCTCTCGCCATCTGCCTCCCTCCCTCTCCCTCTCTCTCTCTTTCTGTCTCTCGTCTTGTTCTTCCATTCCCTCTCTCTTGCCCTCTCTCACAGCCATAACCTCTGGGCCCTCTTTCTCTCACACACACCTGGACACTTACAATTAATGTACTTGTGTTCATGTTATGTACTCAAACTTGGACACATGGCACTTACAAAAAATGACACTTTAAACATGTACCCAACACCATCACCAACACACACACACACACACACACACACACACACACACACTAGTGCAACATACTGCACACCTTCATTTCTCCATTGATGATTCATTCAATGAAACGGTTAAAATGATCTCTCCGTCCATTAGTCAGGGTCAGCATAAAATACATTTACATCCTTCATTTTCTTCAATTTCATACCAATTAAGTGTTTCTTTAGTGACACACCAGGAATAATCTCTTTCAAAAGATGGTCACGGTTCCAAACCAAAGTAACAGTGTATTTCTGAACAGACTTTGACCATAAACTGGCTGAACTCATGCAGTTAAGTTTTGCACAACCTACCACCAGATCCAGAGCTGATGACACGGCAGCAGTAACCAGGCAACAGACACCAGCTATTGTCCAACAAATTGCAGGTAAATGAATGTGTCAAGTTTAATTTAGTCTCTGGCCAGCTTCCAGTTTGCTGAGAATCGTCTTGGCATGTGTCGCTCTCTATTTTTGTTTGGGGTTGTGTTCAGTTTCAGGCTCTCCACAATATCCCAATGAGATGCAAGACACCACAAGGACATCCCTGAACAGGAAGTATTTAAAATGACACAGTCAGCCGCCTTCAGCTTCAGCTTCGGAAAAAATGATGTGGGAAGTGAAAATCCTTTCCATCAGTCTTGAAACATCCACATACAGTTTCTTTTGTAATGGTTGATGTATCCTGAAACATCTTATGAAAACCAAGACACTCTCTATCTTTTAAGACAGCTGGAACTGTGTTTACCCCTCTTTGATATAAATCATAGCAGATACACACACACACACACACTAAATTAAAATAATAAAGTTTATATATATTGCAACAAAGGCAAAAGGTGAACTCAGTCAACGTGTTCAGAATACCTGCATGCTAGGCGGTCAAGAAGGAGGCATGAATAAAGATAACACAACGCGACAGTGATGAGGCTGGGCAGGGAGCTGGGAGGAGGACAAGAGTGAGGCTGGGGTCAAGGCTGAGGACAGGGGACAGGGCGGAGGCTGGGAACAGGACGGAGGCTGGGAACAGGACAAGGCTGAGGCTGGGGACAAGGCTGAGGCTGAAGCTCTCTCTGTTTGGAGAATGGATTCCTTTGGAAATCTGACTTCATCAGCCAGCTTGTTCAACTGCAAACATTCACGCATCGCGTAAAGTCGAATCTATAAAGACAAACATACTTAACATTGCTGCACGCAGGATTGGAGGTGTTTTCTTTATATCATTGTATATTGCAAATTATTTCCAACACAGTTGCCAATACAGTAGGCTGGCTGGAAACCAACTTGGAGAGAGACCAGAAGAGCTTGAAGCAGGAATCTACAGAGAGGATGGTAGAGAGATCAGCCCCCACCCCCTCTGTACTGTATTCAGCTGGCTCCGATCCGTCGTACAACTGCATGCCTGAGTGCTCCTCTGATTTCTCCCCGGGAGACCAAACCCTGACTACCTCCTGCCCCCCTGCCCCCCTGCCCCCCTCCTCCAGCCCCCTCCCCTCATCTCTCTTCCTTCTGCTGTGCATCTTTTCCACTCTCCAGACCATCTCCCTCGCTCTCCTTTTCCCATGCATAACTTCCCCTTCTTTCCGTCCCTTTTCTCTCTTCCTCCATCCATCTTCCTCCACCCACCTGCTTCCCTTCTGTTTAACCCCTTCACCTCCACCTCCCATTCCGGCCCTTTCATCCCGCTCTCCTTCAGAGCGGGGAGAAAGTGGTTTTTCCACAGTGCATCTCAGGGCTGATGACCCTGAGGGCAACACAACCCCATCCCCCTGCCCTCCACCCTGCCCCCTCCACTTCCCGTCTCCTTGTCACCAGGCAGGGGGCAGACACTGCCGAGCCTCTACTCTGATAGACACGCTGCATGTGCTTGTGTGTACGCTTGATAGGACGTCAGGGATGGAGATGGAGCAGGATACGGAACGAGGAAGACATTGATGGAGAACGATAGCAGTGGAGAAGGATGGAGATGGAGAGATTACACTCAAAGGTCAGGGATGGAGGGCTGGAGAGATAAACAGAGAAAGAAAAGAAATATAAAGAAAGAGACAGATTGAGAGACCTTGTTCACCTTGCCGACAGCTTGCTCCAACAGTGCATCTCTTTCTTGAGGACATGCGAGGGAGGGAAAGAAGAGAGGACGATGATAAAGGGAGGAGGATGATGAAGACGACGAGGGAGAAATAAAAGCGGTAAGGTGTCACCAGAGAGGAAACCACCGCCTCAAAGAATCTCAGCCGGGAGGATAGCATGACCCTGATGCTGTACCTTCCTCAGAACATGTCATCACACACACACAGACACAAATAGACTCTCTCTAATATACTGCTTCTTATATATAGACAGAAAATATTCAATGCCTCAGCATCATGTCAGCTGTAAAGAGATTTGCAGAGAGACTAAGATATATAGAAGGGAGAGGAGATGAGGAAATAGATGAGAGAGAGGAGAGGAGAGAGACAATAGAGTCAGATGGGAGAGAGAGAAGAGGAGGACTGTGAGGAGTGAGAGAGAGGGATAAGGGAGAGTGAGAGGAGAGAGAGGAGATAGAAAGGGAGGGAGGAAGGAGAGAGAGAGGAGGGAGGAGAGAGGAGGGAGGAGGGAGAGTGAGAGGTGAGAGAGAAGAGGACGATTATGAGAGGAGTGTGAGAGGGAAGAGGAGAGAGGAGAGAGGAGGAAGGGTGAGAGGAGAGATTGGAGAAACAGTCCCAGAGGCTCAATGGACATTCTTCCATAGCTTCCCACCCTATCAGTGAGGAGCAGCAAAACATGTTGTATTTCCTCCAGTTAAATAAAAAGAGAGGACAAGTCTTTCAGCTAATTTACCATGAGTAACAATACCACAACTACTTCAGCAGAGGGATTATTACCATCTCTTATAGCTTTCAATCACACTATCAGCTTTGAGTTGATGGTATTGTGCTTATGCTATATATCACTGTGAAGAACACAGGGCAGTTATACATGTATTAGTGTGGTAATTAACTTTTATGAGGATGGATGCTGGGTGAATCATAATTCCTGAGGACCAATTAGAGTCTAATAATAGGAGAGCTTCTTGTACAGTTTGTTACAATGAGCTGTTATTGTCTGTGGTGTGGGTGTTCTTCAAGACATCCCTGGGGGAAACACACCTATGGACTGAGTAACCAAGAACCAAGACCAGTTCACTGAAATTCACTGAAATACCTTGAGGGTACATGTGTGTGCGTGTATGTGTGTGTGGTGTGTTTACACATGGGCATACATGTGCACGTGTACCTTAGCCTAGTTTGTGTATGAGCATGTGTGTTATGCATCATGTCTTAAAGAAAGTAGGACTGTCTCTACAGCCACGTGCAGGCAAACCTGTTCACCAAACATGTGCTAACAATATGTAAATATGTTTACAAGGTTACGCCAGCATGTGCTGGACACCCGCACGCAAAATGTCCGCACACAAAACACCCATGCACAACATGCATACACCACAGATGCAACAGACCACGTACACACACAGACGATTCATGATCAGATCCAGATAGGCAGGCTTTGTCTCCCCTGTTGATTTACTATGCACACCCAAGGTTATTTACTTGCTTCCTTTTCGCTTGCGCATGGTATTGATCAGCTGCTTATATCTCCATAACCCTGGGTGCCAATTACTAATAGGCAGATATAAAGTCCCTTTGTGACTCTAATAAAATCTCAACACTAGGATTCATTCCACCCATCCTGTTTTGAATCCGGCCACCAATGGCAAACAAGCACCTCGCTTTTTACTGGCTGTTGTAAACCTGAAGTCTTCTTTCTTTCGTTTACGATGTTCTGAATTCAGGGTCTCCTATAAAAAGTCAGACTTACTGCAACTTCAGACTGTGTAAAGGAGTAAATCAGCTCCACATTGTGACCAACAGGGAGACTTGATCTGAGGGCTTTCACTGTTCTTCGTCCTCCCAAACGTCATAAACACCAGATTGTTTTGGGGTTTTTTACATTCAGACCAACAGGAAAGAATATGATGTAGATATAGAAAAATAACACATTTCCAACCACAATTCTGCTCAAAGATTCAACATCATGTACAGAAATGGTCCGTTGAGGTAGAATATGAAAGAAATGTTGTGAAAACACGAACGAATCCAAAACAGACATTTGCTGTCCACTCAAGGTGCTAAATAGCACAGTGTGCTTAGTGAAGGACCAACCCTGGGTTTATAATCACGCCCGTAAATGAATTTCCATTTTAGCAGGTCACACCAACTCAACTCAAAGTGGCCCTCCGCTGACCCAGGGCGGGGCTGCTCGTCGGTCTCTTTGTCCTCTGGGTCAGGGGAGCAGTCGACCGCTCACCAGCATAACGACATAATTACAGCCTCATCACATTAAGTGCGTGGAGCCGGGCCTCGGCCCTGGCCTGGTCACATACATGCAGTAATTATCACGACACTGGCCCCACTGACGCTATCTCTGCTCCATACCAACAATTACTGTCACACGTAACACACTCATGCTCTGGTAAACCACTTGCTCTAGGTAACTGAACACCTAAACGTGTGTGTATATTCTTTAAAAAATCCCTCTGGTTGTCAAGGAGATGGTGTGTGAAGTCCCATATTTTGTATGATTGACAGAAAGAGAAAGAAAGAGAGAGAGAAAGAGAGACAGAGAGAGAGAGAAAGAGAGAGAAAGAGAGAGAAAGAGAGAGAAAGAGAGAGAAAGAGAGAGAAAGAGAGAGGGAATGTGTGTTTGTGTGTGTACTCTCAAAAGCCTTATAATAGTCAAGGAGATATCTTAATAGTGTTCGGGACCTTAACCACACAACTGATGGGGTTCCACTTGGAAACACAGCCCTGTCAGGTTAGTGTCTAATTAATCTTGTGGTACTGTGTTTTCTTCCAGCTATTTATAACTGAATGGAGAGTACAGGCAAAGCAAGGGGGTACAGAAAAAAAAGCAATTAACTACATATTTGGGCATCTCATTCCCTTTTTGATTCATGTTGCACGGACAGAGTGATATATTCAAAGAATGGCAGAGAGAAAAAGAGAGAGACAAACAAACAGACAGACAGACAGACAGACAGACAGACAGACAGACAGATGTACAGACAAGAGAGAGACACAGACAGACAGACGTACATACAGAGATAGAGACACAGACAGATGTACAGACAGCCAGACGTACAGACAGACAGACAGACAGACAGACAGACAGACAGACATAGTGGAGCTTTAGGAGTTTGGGGATATTGTTTCCCGTCCCACCCTCCGGTGTCACGCACTGCGTCGCGACGACGCTGCTCATTCCCATTCAAGGCTGAGGGCAAAACAGGGGGGATGGATAAACAAACACACCCACAATAAATGAGTCAAATCTACAAGACGCTAGCATGACTTTTTAATAGAGGCCAACTATTTCAACACTGAGGGAAGCAATAGAAAGACACAAACAAAAACATAGATTTAACAGGCTTGGTGAATTACCTTCCTCCCCCTCCCCCTCCCCTCAGGGCCCCCAGAGAGGAAACTATTGTGGTGGATTATGTTTTTTATGGTCTTAGAACTGATTCATTGGATGGAACAGCGTTGGATATACTGCACGGCTCCCTGCGTGTGTATCCTCCACATTATATATGCATTTTATAGCTTTTTCTTTATGTTTGTAGTGTGTGTGTGTGTTTGTGTGTGTGTGTGTGTGTGTGTATGTTTGTGACCGAGATACTGTGCATGTGTCCAGTACGTTGACGTTTCTGGCCGGTGTCCTGTCCTTCACCAAGGCTGAGAGTCTGACTCTTGTCCAACACGGTGGTCTGCGATCATGTGTGACTGCTACAAGGCTAGAGACAAGGTGTAGAAAGGGCCCTGACACTGAGCTTCTTCATGTATTTATCCGGATCCCTGACCACGTCATTCCTCATGTCCTACACCAGGGGGACAAACGTCTCTCCTCCTCCTTCCTGTCTATCACGCTCTCTCTTCCTCTCTTCCTCTCGCTCTTTCACCCTGGCTCTCTCCATCCCTCACATGAACTGACACAAAGCTCCCGTACACAAACACAAATACATTACTGAAAAATATTCTTGTTTGAGTGCAAGTTTACTGAGCCACCAAGAGTATGTTGAATGTTTGTGATGTGATGGTGCAGAGACTACACTTCTATTTCAACAGTAGAGACTACACTTCTATTTCAACAGTAGAAACTACATTTCTATTTCAACAGTAGAAACTACACTTCTATTTCAACAGTAGAAACTACACTTCT
>BROE01000016.1:14228454-14383454 GCA_036571765.1 Plecoglossus altivelis | reverse complement strand
GGGGGGGGGGGTCTGTATTCTTCCATTGTATCACAGTTACTAGGTGTATCTGTTAGCCTCTGAGCTCTGTGTAACCGAGCCTAAACATGGCACACACACTCACACACACCAACACACACATGGTAAGTGTATTGGACTGTACAGTTATAAACTATATAGATGGGTCTCGATCTAATAAGGGGTCGAGGCAGGACAGAAAGCTGGTTGTTGCTTCTCATGGTCGAACAATGGAAGAAGTCATTGCCAGTTCCTTCACTGACTGGCTGCTATATTTACACACACATCTGTCCAATTTTCTCTGTGACTTTGACAGCCTGCGTCTGCATCTCTAGTCTTCATTACTCTCTATGAGAGCCTGGGCAAACCCCCACTGATACGCAATCAATTTCACACTCAGATGGAGAGCGATAGAGGCAGAGAGATGAGACAAAGACACAGAGAGGGGACATTTTTTTTAGGGGATTTTCAGAGAATTCATGTCAGAACTCGAATTGCTATTTAAGCCATGAATATATTTTATCGGCACACATGTTGAAACAACCACCACCACATGCATGCACAACGTGTTCAATCTTGGGCTAAATCCCAAACACGTGGCCGTCCCCTGGGCTTCTCATGTCAAGGTTGACTACAGGTAATCCCTGCATGTCAAAAACAATGCACCTAATACACTCCTCCGTGTGGTTGGCATCTACTTGAGGTAAAGCTGTGGTGGGGGAAATCTTGGCCAGTCCGAAGGGAAATCCACATGGAAATGGGCCGTGGGATGAGGAGGCAAGATGGAAAATGGGAATCTAATTTGTTTTTGTGTCTATCGCGACAGTGACTGCAGGAGTTGGCAACGTACAAAGCAGTTTGTTTTGGGGGAGAGGGGAAGAGTTACAGTAACAGATTAATATTCCTGTCTGGTCTCAGTCTCCGTTAATTTACTCCAACACCAGGCATTGGAACAAAGCAGAGATGACCTTACAATATACATTCAACTTCCTTCTGTTATGGACTTGTATAGAGAGAAGCTCTGGCTGTATTCCACCCAAGTATATTTTCTATGATCCTACAGTGACAATGAAGCAGGCAGCTGCTGTTTCATGTATTCAGGTAAGACCAGCTCCTTGCCTCATGGGACCACACTGGGGACTGCGTGTGTGTGAGACGGTCTGCGTGTGTTTCTGTGTCTGTGTGTGTCTGTGTGTGTGTGTGTGTATGGGTGTGTGTGTGTGTGTGTCTGTATGTGTGTCTGTGTGTGTGTCTGTGTGTGTGTGTGTCTGTGTGTGTGTGTGTGTGTGTTTGTGTCTGTGTGTGTGTGTGTGAGAGAGAGGGTCTGCATGTCTGTTTGTCTGCATGTCTGCGTGTGTGTGTCAGCTTCCAAGTCCCAAGCCTTAGCAGCAATGCCAGAGGCTCTGCCTGGATATTCATTCCTCTTTCCAACCTTCCCTTCAGCAGAGTGACACCTGGGATTGCCTTTTTGTTGCTTCTCCAGCGCGGCAGGGGCGAGGCTTAGCGTCTGCTTGTTACTCACTACAACGCCGGCCCTTCCCACAGAAAACACAGAAATCAGATTGCTCCAGGCCCCTCAAGATAGTCTGAATAAACATGACAGTGCTCTCAAGTCCTGCTTCCGAGGTTCCACTGTGTGCATGTGTGTGCTGCGCTATTCAAGCACACAGTACATCATACCCCACTAAACACCAAAGGTAGCGAAAAGAATTAAGAGGCAGAGCGCGTTGTCCAAACACGGCGCAGGTTCAAAACTTTCTATAAATACATTCGAGTCGACAACATGTATTTACGTAGAAACAAGATTACATTCAGATCCCCCCCCCCCTCAAAAAATGGAACGCAGAGCAAGAATTCAAGCGCGGTCATTGTGGTGTGTCCCTGGGCCAAAGCGTTCGGTCTCTTTATAGAGACGTTTTTCTCAGCAAGCCAACTAATTTAGTGGTTAGATGAACACGGTTGATGCGATAGTCTGCTACGTTGCCCACAGCCTTGTGATCTTCTTGTTTGTATCCGTGAGGGAGCTCGACAGAACTGTCATTCATGACTCACGCGGAGAACATCCCCTCTGGTTGGGTAAATAGAAGCACTGTCTGGGAACAATCATAAACGGTGGACCGGGAGTCATTTTCAGCTGCTTTTATGGCTGGGACAGACAGGAGGATGATGCATGAGTTCTGATTCCAGAGGAAAATCATTAGGTGAAGGGTCATCTGCTGGTGCCCAATGCATGATGCATTCAAAGGGACTCTGCACTAACAACGGTTATCCATTTTGCTCAAGTTAATGAAAGAATTGATCACATTTTGGCAAACTTGATCCGTCTACATTTTGTGTAAACACAAAATTGAATTAGACTCCTATCGATCCCAGACTTTCGCGCGAAATTTATCATTTATTGTTGATGAGAACGAAGTCTGTTTTTCAAAAAGGTCAATAGGAAAAACTACTTTGGACACTTGCACTTCTCAGTCGCAGCGTCCCGTTCCACTGAAACTGAGGTGCACCTCGGATACAACACATGAGTCTACCTGTCACAAAGCAGCCATCGCAAGAACGTGTCCTATCAGTCATGTGGGGTGGGCGAGGCTCAGTGGTTAGAGCATGGGACAGCAGATCAGGAGTGTGCAGGTTCAAACCCTGACTGGATCGTACGCTGCTTTGGATCAAAACAACTAAAGAAATGTGTGATTTTTATCATGTCTGGGATCAACCACCCAACCAACAGTAAATATCCCCTATAATTGTAGCAGGAAGTCCTGAATCAGTGTGAGTCCTTATTAAGGTACACTACGTCCCGGCACAACATAACACTGCTGCCCGGTGATGCAGAAGTCCATTCATGCCAGAGAGAGAACCATGTAAGCCATGTTGTCGCTTTGAGACAAACCTCAAACCCTCAACGCAGAAACGACACGTCCTCGATCAGCACAAAGCTGAGGAGGCAGACGAGAGTTTTCCACCTATATTCATGTCCTCGCTCTTCCTAACAGCCAGTTAGTGTGTTCAAGGCCAAAACAGCCTGCTCACCAAACCTCATGCAGCCTTCACACACTCCCATCCAGTCCTTGCAGACAGCGTTGGCATAGCAACAGGAGGAGGAAAGGAGAAGCCCCCCCCTTCCTTCTAATATGCGCGCACACACACACACACACACACACACACCTGTTCTTCCTCTCTCCTGCCTCTAAAGAGAGTCTCCTGTTCGCCAGCTTCCTCTAGGAAGCCATAGCAGCAGGGATGACAAGGCGCGCCCTACAAATCCTGACGTGCCCATGCAGACGCAACGCCTTCGCGTGTGGCGTGTTCTCTCACTCCGCCTGGCGTGTTCCGTGCGTCTGTGTCGAATTCTGCATAGGGGGGGAAAAAAACCCCATCCCCAGACTTGGTTGTGACATCGTTCTTTCCCAGACTCGGCTGGCTCTGAGCCGAAGCCATGAAGCGTTTTCCAACCACCGGGGTCCACAGTGACCCGGGTCCTCTCTGGAGAGCTGAGCGGCAACATAACAGGCGCTTTGAAAAGCGGGGCAGCGTGGAAGTCCTCTGGTTATATTTTGGAAGGAGTTTGTTCTGGGACTTAATTAGGAGGCACCCAGCGTTTTGAGAGGGCTAAGTGCCTCCGAGCTGCAGTCTAATAAGTAGGACAACTAACACAACTCCCTCAATTACCTCTGTTCAAACGGGGATGCTCGGCCCCTGGTTTTTTTTGGCTCATCCGTTCCGATTATTTACTTATTCATTGATGTGCTCCTTGGGTAACATGAGGGTGGGTAACTTGGGAGAAGCCTGCTATTTCACATCCATCATCTGCACCAGGTTGCTGAGTTAAGCTCTGCAGCACATCGCTGGAGCTCGGGCGTAGCTGTGCGGTCCAACCACTGGAGGCCCGGAAGATTCTGGTTTCAAGCCTTGACTGTATGGAGATGTTGGGACTGATCATCATCACCTGGGAGCTCAGACTCAAAGCTGTCACTAGGCATTGGACCAGAGAAGAGCCCTCGCAGCTCTGGCAAGTGAACCTGCGCGGCACCACAGAAAGACGTTTAAACTCCAGCTCTCCCAGAGACCTGTAAAACAAATACTCGAGTCTCGAGAAATCAGCCTCAAGGCCGAAAAAGCCGCAGAGCTAATCTTCACCTCGTTTATTCCAGGAAGCACAGACAGGAGGCAGGAAGCAGCGTCTGCTGGCAGGTCAGTCCTGGAGAGCAGGTGTGGGGTGCTGTGGATGTGGCGACAGGAGGCCTAGCTAGCAGGAGGCCCAGCCGGCCGGAGGCCCGTTCGGGAGGAGGCCCGGCCGGGAGGTGGGAGGGGTGGGGGCTGGACCACGGCTTGAAGCTTACCTGCAGTGCTTGTGAGGGCCACTCAGAGTCTCGATGACGAAGCATTCTCCGTTGTTCAGGCAGTACGCCAGGTCCCTCTCGTGGCACGGCTTGAAGTGCTCCGAGCCCACAGGGGGGACAGTGGGAGCCGCTGCAGGAGAGGGGGGAGGAGGAAAGGGAGAGGGGGAGGAAAGGGAGAGGGGGAAGGAGACGTTACTTAGAGCAGCATAAAAAGCAACTAGTATACATAAACAGGATCAGCGGGTTTGCACCAAACGCATCAACTACGCTGCACGTCTACAATGTGCATGTTAACCAACTGCAGCGCATCCGTGGTCAGTCATGTGTGTATAAAAACTCCAAAACGTTTTCCTGATAAAAAACCAGGCTGACATCACAACCCCAGCCCCATAGCCACACCCTCTCACTTCCTGCCACTGCCTGTGGAACGGCCATGTTGACACCCAACAGCCTATCACTCTCTCTTCAAGGTTCCATTATGGGCGAACGAGAATGAGCTGTTGTACGCTGTGTCGAGGCTCATACAAGCGCCTCTTGTGTTGGTTTAGGCGATGCTACGTCACCGCCTGGAAGATGAATGAGGGATGGGTAATAATGTGTCCAGCTGTGATTAATATCGTCAGAGAGGTACACAACAGTTTGGGTAACTTGACTCCCCTGTCTCGCTGAGGGTGATTAATATCTCCAAGAGTAGCTTCGCCTCCTCAGGTCTGTGGGGGAGAGAGTCAACTTTGCAGATGCAGCCTGGTTTGGTGACGCACTCCTGTGATGACGCACACCAGAGCAATGAGAAACTTCCGGAGTTGAAAGTTTGCAGTCAGAACACCAAAGGATCGTGGGTCTGTTGTTTGGCTCCGAATGCTTGCTGCTCAGATTGGTAAAAAACCACCAGAAGGAGCAGTTAACTCAAGCTAAATAATCATGATCCTACCATGATGCCAGCCGCCGCGCTCTGACAACAGCGAACAGGAGCTGCTAAGCGGAGATGTGAGAAGATGTGCTGCTGAGCTGATGTGGTGTTGATTAGCCTCAAGGGGCAGCTGATGAAAACAGCCATAATCAGGCCCGACACCTGAGGTCATCCAAACCACAGTACTGGATAGCATTTGACAACCGCAAGATGTTCGCGTGACGATGGGCGGGTGTGTTGTGGTAAACAGGGAGGAGAATTGAGGTGAGCTGCATATAAGAGTGTGTGTTTGTGTGAGTGCATGGAGGAGGGAGTGTGTGTGTGTGTGTTGAATTCGATATTACAGTACAAGCTAAAGCCTATTTTGACAGTCGAGGGCATCCCCACGTTTCAAGGACAGCAGCCACTCAGCTCAGGTGGGCTTCTGAGCACACATGATGGGGGCTGCGGTCCTCTGTGACACTGGCTTGTTTACACAGAGTCTGGAAGCTGTTAGAGACTATTAAGAACGCTGTGTCTCCTCAGGTGAGAAACAGACCTTTCGTTTCTGGGCCACCTCTCCACGGACCAACTCTCTCTTTATATCGCTATCTTTCTCTCTCTGTCTCTCTACGCCACTCTCTCCACCTCTCTACGTCTCTCTCGATGTCTTTCTTCGTTTCTCTTCACATTTCTCACGCTGTCTTTCTCTCTTTCTCCCTCGCTCTGTCTCTTCCTCCCTCCCTCTCTCCGTCTTTCTCTTTCTTGCCTGCTCTTCTCCCGCCTCCTTCCCTCCTTCCCTTCATCCCTCTCTCCAAGTCCCTAGCTCTCTCCACATCTCTCTCTCTCTGAGCGTGCAGGTGTTGTGCGGGGTGGTGTGAGAGGAGGTTAAGGGCTGACGTTCCCGCGGGCACGCCAGTAATGGCGTCCTTCTGAAGTGCTGTTCCCCCAGAGTGCCTTGTGGGCTGACTGATAGTGAAGGTCGTCGGTCATCGATCGCACTGCGAGCGACATCCAGCACGACACTGAAGAAAGACAGGGGGGACAGGAGGAACCTGAAAGAGGGTTTCCTGCGGTGTAACTCTTAGGGTTTGTAATGGGGAGTGGTTGTCGTCTGTGGTATCCACAAGTACAACGAACGTCAAAGTTCCATCCGGACGTCAGAATGCATTAGCAAGACTCCAGGTTGCAAGGACTCTAGCAGAAATGAGCCTTGCACGGTACGTTGAGCAATGCCTTCCTCCATCTTTCTGAAAGGCTTTCTCCCTGAAAAGTACTTACAGTAATTGCCCTCTCTGGCCCATTTGTAGACCTTGCATCATTAGGGAGGATGCACTTGTGTGTGGGTAGTTTCTACATAGCTATTGTTCTAGTGAGGTTGAGGGTTCTTGGTTGTGCTTGGGAAGAAGTATACAGCTGTTGTGTTGTCTGTTCTGCTCCTAGCTTGTCCTTGGCCCTGTGCGACTTAGCCGTTTTACACCTCGCATGATGCCATTCGCCAGACAGTCTAAAAACAGTGCTTCGAGTGGAAAAACAAATAATTGGCTTTCCCGATAACTTTTGATGTACTTCTTTTCTGCCCAGTTTGTGTTCTTTTGTTTTGTCCTGTTGCTTGGTGCTGAACGAGCCCTGCTGTGTTGTACTACAACATGGTTAACAGTCGTCTTTCCCTCCAGATTCTCTCCTGCTCTCCGTCCTGTGTTCTGTTCCCCACACAGACCTCAACATCCCTGCAGTCACCCTGACAGGGGTCACTGGCAATTTCCTGTTTCTAAAGGAAGGGCACCTCCCCTTTCTGTCCCTCTGGCCCGAGCAGGAAGTGGCCCTCTGCTGTTTTCCTGAGAGGCAACAATACAACAGCAATCTCCCAGGGGACAATGGGCAGGTCACAATGGGTTGCTCTAAGCAGGTGTGCGCACGGGTGAGAGTGTGTATGTGTGTGTCTTCCCCTACAGCCGTTCTCCTCCGCTCTTCCCCATGCAGTCGGTCCCCTCACATCTCGTGGATGTCTGTGTGTGAGTAAATGCCGCAGCTCGACAAATGAAACTCTAAAAGCAGGAAGTTGTTTTCAGGAATCAAAGACGCCCAATTTTCTTTCTACGGGAGAGTGGAAGGAAAACA
Organism: Plecoglossus altivelis; assembly: GCA_036571765.1. NCBI lineage: Eukaryota > Metazoa > Chordata > Actinopteri > Osmeriformes > Plecoglossidae > Plecoglossus > Plecoglossus altivelis. The sequence continues at coordinate 14,376,107 of BROE01000016.1, read as the reverse complement.
TGGGCATACACCCGGACACACACACACACACACGCGTGGACACACAAGGACACACACACTGGCACAGCAGCAAGGTCTGCTAAAAAACAGTGAAGTACCTCCTTAAAGCCCATTTCCCTACTTCAGTAATCACTTTCCTGTCCTATCAGTAGGTGGAAACAAAAGGCAGCAGTGGAGTCCAGTGCTGCAAGCATGCTCCTGTAAAGACACCAGCCAGCCCTCCACCCACCAGCTGAACACTCCAACCCTCCACCCATCCAGCTGAACACTCCAACCCTTCACCCACCCATCTGAACACTCCAACCCTTCCCCCGTCCATCTGAACACTCCAACCCTCCACCCACCCATCTGAACACTCCAACCCTTCACCCACCCATCTGAACACTCCAACCCTTCACCCACCCATCTGAACACTCCAACCCTCCACCCATCCAGCTGAACACTCCAACCCTCCACCCACCAGCTGAACACTCCAACCCTCCACCCATCCAGCTGAACACTCCAATCCTTTACCCACCCATCTGAACACTCCAACCCTTCACCCACCCATCTGAACACTCCAACCCTCCACCCACCCAGCTGAACACTCCAACCCTCCACCCATCCAGCTGAACACTCCAACCCTTCACCCACCCATCTGAACACTCCAACCCTTCACCCACCAGCTGAACACTCCAACCCTTCACCCACCCATCTGAACACTCCAACCCTTCACCCACCCAGCTGAACACTCCAACCCTCCACCCATCCAGCTGAACACTCCAACCCTTCACCCACCCAGCTGAACACTCCAACCCTTCACCCACCCATCTGAACACTCCAACCCTTCACCCACCCATCTGAACATGCTTCTATAAGATTCGGTGCTCATGAATGGAAGCTCCTGCATTTCAGACAACCTGCTGGATATATGCTTCCTCTTTCTCATTCTCTGTCTCTCGCTTCCTTCTGTCTCTCTCTCTCTTCCGCTCTGTCTCTCTGTCCCTGTCTCTCCCTCTATCTACTTTTCTCTCCCCCTCTGTCTATGTGTCTCTCTGTCTTTGTCACTCTCTTCTTTTCAACATGCACACTTTCTGAGCACTCTATATTCAGATCAATGTTAGCTCGGCTGCCTGGTAAAGCTGGTCGATGAAAAACGAGAAAGTGAGAGAGGGGGAAAGAGAGCGAGGGGAGGGGAGGAAGGGGAGGGTGAACAGGATTTAGGGAGGAATGGCCCCGTGCTGACCACTGGCACCCTGGCTTTAGACTGCCCAAAGGCTATATTTTAGTGGGTTTGTGTGTTCAGTGTGTTTGTGCATACGTGTGTGGGTGCGTGTTTGTGCGTGTTCACAAACCAAAGCAGTCATGCAAAACCCTGCTTTACTGCATTGCAGAGGCTTGTGCTCTAACATGATGAGGATATGTGTGAACAGGCATATCTTCCTTCAGCAGCACAGCAACGCGGAATAAATCATACTTAGACAAGCGATGCATTAAGCCCCTATATACAGTTCAATGTATGTACTGTGTACCGTGCATAAAACTTAGAGGAACAGACAGCCTCCCACGGTGCACAGTTTAGGGTTTAGAGCACACAAACAAACAAAGATGTTTCTGTGGAGATCCAAGGGTTGCACTCAATGCATCTCTTAGGCATACATAATTACTTTGTTAAGATGAACTACCCACGCAAATACAATATTCAAAGATATGTAAGTCTCAGAAGGTTAGCATTAGCGAGTGATAATGCGCTGACGAACCCTCTCTGTAGACTATAGTCTCCCATTTCTTAGCTTGGAGTGTGTGTCATGTTCATTTATGCCTACACCCTCTATAGTCCAAAACAACAGGTCCAGATGGAAGATTCCTATTGGTGGGATTCCAGTGAAAAAGGAATTTGATTGGCTCCCTGACGAAGGCTTCATGCTGAGAATGCTAATTCTGCGACAAGCATGTCTTTATACTCGTTTCAAGAGGAGAGTGCTTTGGAGTTTTTCTTGCAATTTCAGCACGTCTCTAAGCATCTTGCTGGACTTGATGGTCAGTCCAGAGCCCCAAACCCCACCTCATCTCCCTCTGTGCCGTTCAGTACCACGCATCAAGCGTCCGTACGCCGGTGTTTGTCGACCAGCCTGTCAGCTAATGCCACTATATCTATGCAGGGCGCGTGTGCTGCTATCTACCCGCACCGTCGCACGCGGGCCACCTCAGCGCTCCGTGGATCGGGTCGGGGTGACAGTTTAACTGTGGATGTTATCACATGGCTTCTCCAGACTGGCCCTTTGGTGTTCTGCCAGCTGTAGGGTGACACGCCAGGGTACGCGTCAGACGCTCGCACGTCTCGGACATGACGCACGCGAGTCTCACGTGCTCGACGGCGGTGAAAGGATGGAGAAAGGGAGGGGTGACGAGATGGACAGGAGGCCACAGAAAAGGAGACGGAAGAGAGGGATGACATTAGGTCACGGAGACAGAGTGAGAAAGAGGCGGGTTATTGTTCCGTGAGATCAATAGTGGGTTTTTTTTGATGAAGTAAAAGAAATCGATGGGAATCGTTAAGATGTGCGTGCGTGTGCGTGCATGTGCAGTTCAAACCTTATGTATAGAATAATCTAGTCTTCTCTTGCAACAACAGAGGAAAACCCACCTGCATCAATGACAATGGACTTATATAATCAATGAAATCTGAGATTTCACATTCAAAGCCTCCCAATCAAAGCTAGCGACACAGACAGAAAGGATTCAGCCTTAACTCACAGGGGCAGATTTCAAGGTGAGTGTGCTGGCTGGCTGGAGTCTGAATGCCTGCAGCATCCCTGGTTCTGTGGGAATAACTTTCAAGTGTGACCAGTTTGTAGGACTGTAACAGGCCTCTGTTTGAACTGTCTGTGGCACCCTTCCACAGCCCTCAGTTCTCTCTCTCTCTCTCTCTCTTTCTCACTCTCTCTCTCTGTCTCTCTCTCTCTCTCTCTCTCTCTCTCTCTCTCTCTCTCTCTCTCTCTCTCTCTCTCTCTCTCTCTCTCTCTGTGTCTCTCTGTCTCTCTGTCTCTCTCTCTCAATCTCACCCTTTCTGTCACCCCTACCCCTACCTCAGCACACACACACACACCCTTTACACACTCAAATAAACACACCATCAGAAGTTCCAAATCGATTTCCTACTTTTCTCCTCCACCCCCCCTCAACCCCATCGCCCTCCCCCTCCAACACTGTGTGAGTTTCTTAATTAAGCTCAAGAGGAAGTTATTACTTTTGGGACAGGCTCAATTGTCTTCGCTCCGCAGCATCAATGGCTCTGGGCACCTAATCATGCCATCCACAGACAGGAAGAAAGGAAGAGGGGAAAAAGGGAGAAAAAGCGAGAGACAGAGACTTGTAATGTTACTATTACCCCAATCATCATCTAGATACGTCCATCAAAATGAAGACAGATCAGCAACCCCATTATATTGTCAAAACGTCCAGTAGACAATCTCGAGTGTGTGTGTCTGTGCGTGCAGGTGTGTGTGTGTGTGGATGTGTGTGTGTGTCTCCAAGGAGAGAGGGCTGAGGGAGACCTGCTTGGCCGGCCACCTGATGAGAGGAGGAGACTGTGGGGAGGCGATGACTGGGCGGCAGCTTTAATATGCATTAACCTTCCTGACTCGCTGTCTGCGGGTGGCACACCGGCTCGCACTGACCAGAATACTGATTGGGCCGCAGAAGGGGTAAATCTGGGATGCTCACTTTGGATTGGAGGGAAGACAAGAGTTATAGCCGGGCCCAGAACTTACTGCATTTAGACCCCCGTGATAGAAAACAGAGAGGGAGTAAGGTCGAGAGGGGGAGAGAGACGAGGGGGGGGTGGGAGAGAGGGGTGGGGGGTGAAAGAGAGAATGAGACAGCAAGAGAGAGAGGTGGGGGAGAGGAAGAGCGAGAGAGAAAGAGAGAGAGTGAGCGATAGAGAGGGAGAAGGAGGGAGGGGCTAATGCGTGTGTAATGCAGAGCCCTGATGTGCATTAGTCAAGTTTGTTTGCACAGAGCCAAACACCCCGTAGCATCATATTTAGGGCAAAATTTTGGCTTTGGGGGTCCTGAATGTATTATTTCCAACATGTTGAGTTCAGAATCATGTAAGAGAAAACAAAACAACTGTGAGGAAATCTAGTTCTTGTGGGATTCTAATGCATTGACACCAGTCTCCAACCAAGCATACAAATCCGTGGCCTACAGGCCCTAGAAAAGACAGCAATCCAAACTCCAATTACCATCCTCAGTCACGCAGCCACATACAGTATTGTAATGAGCCAGACGCCCACGATGCATTTGGAATGTGTCCTCACAGGGATTGTGGGTATGGGGGGGAGGAGTTGGGGGCAGAGGACAATGGGTGGTGGTACAGAAGGGGGGATTGGGGGTACAGGAGAGGAAGGAGGAAGTGGGGGTACAAGAGGGGGGTGGGAGTACAGGAGGGGGGTGGGGGTACAGGAGAGGAGGTGAGGGCACGAGGGGGGGGGTACAGGAGGGGGGGTGGATGGAGGGGTAGAGGGGGGAATGCTGGATCTTTTCCCTTGATCTTTCCTTCCGCTCAGCCAGTCTCTCACAGCAGGACACCAGCTTAGCAATGACAGAGAATTCTAAATCTGAGACAGGAAAAGCACACAGACTCGCCGTGCATGGACACGTGCACACGCACACGCACGGACACACGCGCGCACATCAGCCCGCACCAACCCCCAGGAACAAACAACAACGTTCTAACAACAAAACATCTGCGAAGAACCAAGATCACTTCATGAGAGACTACAGGACAAGGGATACTACACACTCTCGCTTAACTGCCTCAAACTCACTGCTCTGCTCTTCTGACAGGGTGACTACAGCCTTCCATTGCAGTTACTGGTATACTTTTCAAAGAAAGAGGACATCAGTAACTACCTTGGGAGTTATCTTGCCTGTGTAGCACACGGTTGAAGGATCACTGTGTTTCTGTTCGGGGGCAACATGACTGAACTTGGCTAACTCTGCGTACACTGACGGCCTTTTCTAAAGACAGACACCAGGGAGCTGCTGTTTTCCCTTTATATACAAACATACTGGCTTATAGGGCCACATGAAGCAATGGCTGGAACGTGACGTGACGCATAATTTAAGAAATGCTGAATTATGCGCAGGCTTCAATGAATCCCGGGTTTCACGTCAATTGATACACCTACAAACTGATTTTGAGTTAGCCTACCTTATCTTTAAAAACGTTTTTTGTTGTTGTTTTTGAAAATTGTTGTTTAAAAATAACAATTGATCGAAATCAAGTTTTCGGGAAGAAATGACCGACCTTTAGAAACTTTTATTCTGAAACCTTTTTTTTCACACAGTAAAGAGGAAGACTTGGAAGGAAGAACAGAGAATCTTAAAACGGAGTAAAGCAGAAGACAATAGAGTATAGTTGAGTTTAGTCAAGTCAAGTCATAAAATACTCCTTAAAAAAAAATATATATATATATATATATATATATGTATATATTTCTCAAACCTTTAGAAACATTGTGTTTTTTTTGTTGTCTTTTTGTCGATTTATTTTAAAAACCTTTTTACCAGAGCCACACCATTCGTTGTGGTAAGCCCTGCCATGAAACAATCAGGAACATTGTGTATTCTCTTATGTATGTACTCACATTGAAATTCAGATATTTTTTTGACCCCCACAACTGTATGGATAAAAGTGTTGCAGATAACTTAGAGCCCTGTCAGAATATCAAAATGCAAACACACAAGAATTTCTATTTCGGGGCAGGTCAAGTTCAGTTTGGGTTGGTTCTATTTTTCACTACGGGACGGTAATCGAACAGCGAGGAGACAAGTTAGTCGTGAGCCCTGGTGAGCGGTTAGCTTGGGTGGTCTTTGATGTTCATGGAATGAGCGTGTTACAGTTCTTCTGAGAGAATCCGGCAGTTGGGAAAGATTTGATCTTGGCGCCCCCTGTGTTGTAAAGGTGTAAAAACATCCTTGAACGCGTTTATGTCAATCATATGCAAAACTGACGAACGGTAATGCACTGATATGTGTGAGCAAATCCATACACGCACAGACACACCTATAGATCCACACGCAGAAACACAAACACAAGCATTTCGGCCACGCTTAAACGTTGACACCCAGAAGCACGCAAACAGCAACCTTGCTTTCATGGCTGCTTGAGCATCTGTCTGAGTGTACAGGGCCTTGTCCCTCCCCCCTTTCTCCCTCCTCCTCCCTTTCGCTTTCTCTCTCTGCCTCCTCTCTTTTGCCTCTACCTCCCTCTCTCTCAAACTGTTTGTCGGTCACCTAATTGTGTTCATTGTACGCCTGCCCCTCTATCTCAGCTCGTGATGAAATGAACTGATGACATCTTTCATTCCCCCTCTCTCTCCTCTCTCTGTTTCTCTAACTGACTGGACTGACTCCCCTCCCCTCTCTCCCCTGTCTCCTCCCCACCCCTCTCTCCCCCCTCCCCTCTTTCCCCTGTCTCCTCCTTCCCAACCTGCTCCTTTACTTCTCCACGCAGACACAGGTGGCGAGGGGCCAGAGAGATCCATCATAGTGACACGTTCTCTGTGAGTCATGGATTCGCTTAATGGTCATGTGATCACCTCTCTCTGTGTCTTCACCTTGACATCTTTGTTGCCGTCCTTGTCTGTCAGTCAACCTTCTGCTACCCATTCTTTATGACAACAGTGATTAATGGGCTCCCATCCCAACAGAGAACAGCAGGTAGCTGTGCACCTTTATCAAATTAAAATTCTAACTAGATAATGGCGCCGGGTGCCTTCAAAAAAACACCTGCAACCGCATACTGAAATCAAGTAGTTGTGTGTTGAACACTCCTCTCCTCTCTTTCCAAAACACAGTTTCTTTCTCCCTCTCTCTCTCTCTCTCTCTCTCTCTCTCCCTTCCCTTCATGGTGTGGTTCTCATCTTGGCAGCACCCACAGCTGAAAGCTCTGCCAATAAAAGGTTAATGTGTCAAGCCTTTAAAGTGATGGGGGAACAGGGGACATATTGAATACATGCAATGATACTAGTGTAGACAGAGAAACTCCCTTCAGACAGCAGGCCCACCAGCACCTGCCTGCCCATTGAGACAAGGACGGAGCTAACAGAATCAGACACACAGCAGCACATTTAGGAATTGGACCTGCAAACTGTTGATCTACAGTCAAACACTCGTACCATTAAGCTTCACCCTCTCCTCAGCTTGGCAGCTGTCAATATGAAACTCATCCATCCAGGATATGATTGAATTATAATCGGAGGTGTTCGTAAATAGAATTGACATTATACTGCACCTGTGGGATGTTAATGCATGGAAGTACAGTGAAAGCATACACCTACAGAACACAAATGATTGAACACCAGGATTTACGATGCTGGGGAAATAGGAAAAAGCTGCATTGAGAGTGTTGTAGGAAGAAACCCAGTAGTGCTGTGTTTGCATAAAATGCAGGAAGGCGGAAGAACCCAGACTTCTCACCAGGTAATTTCAGAGTAAACTGTCCTGCCGAAGTAGAAAATTGTCGGTGGAATTGCAGTGAGAAGTAGAGTAAACACACAAACATCAATCCATTATTTGTATTTGTTCTGTTCCGTAGTGAGAGATAGGTGATGTTTATTGTGCTTCAAGTGTTCCATAAGAATCCAAATAATCGCATATCATGCCTGTGAGCATGCCAGATTTCCAGAGAGAGTTTATGTAGCTTCTTCTCCTCTCTACCTCTTTCTCTTCCCCCCCTTTCTCTCTTTCTTTACTGCTCATCCACTATTCATGATTTCAAGTAAACATGATGCTGGAAGTGGTGATTACTTGCGAAGGAGTGGGACGTGCATGTGTGCGTGTGTGCATGTGTGTATGTGTGCATGTGTGTATGTGAGCATGTGCGCATGTCTGTATGTGTGTGTATGTGTGCATGTGTGTATGTGAGAATGTGTGTATGTGTGCATGTATGCATGTGTACATTTATGCGTGTGAGCATGTGTGCATGTGAGCATGTGTGTACGTGTGTATGTGTGCATGTATGTGTGTGAGCATGTGTGTATGTGTGTGAGCATGTGTGTATGTCTGGATGTGTGTTGGATTGACATGCACGGCTGTTCAGATTAGGGATGGATGAGGAAACGGCCCTTGGAAAGGAAGACTGGGATAAACCAAACAGAGCGAAGATTGCTCAGGTGAGGAGCACCTGGATTTAGTTTGGTGTCTTTCCTGCGTGGCTGAACAGTGAAGGCTCAGCTGGGAGTTGATGACAAGAGGCACACGCTCAACACACACACGTGCACGCGCACACGCACGCATGGACACACTTCTCAAATAACCACCAGTCGAAGATTTCCCATCATCTCGTCTCCCATGAATCATAAAAGCTCATCTCAGGTTCCCTGTTGTCCAGAGCTGCCAAGTCGTACACACGCACGGATGCACACACTCACACACGTACCCACAAACACACACATCCCCACACCCGCACACGTACCCACACACGCACACACACATGCACGCATACCCACACACGCACACACACACGTACACGCACCAACGCACGTACCCACATGCACGCACGTACCCACACACGCGCACACACGCAGACATCACTGAGAAGAGCTTGCAGTCTTAACCTTCTGAATAACCTCTACTCATATTCTCTCAGTGTTGCCAGAATCTAACATCCATCCAAGCCTTGTGTCTGAGCTTTATTGCTTATCTGTAGAAAAGTGCTTGATGTGTGCGTGTGTGTGATAGAGAGAGACACAGAAAGAAAGGGAGAGAGGGACAAGGGGAGCGGAGGGGGGAGAGATAGAATAAGAAGAGAAAGTGAGAATTGAGAGCGTGAGACAGAGAGTGATAGAGAGCTGTAGAATGGAAGAGATAGAGATAGCGTGAGCTAGAATAAAGGGAGAGGAGGAGGAGGAGGAGGCACACTGCTCTGCCATCGTATCTGCTCAAGTCCTCTCTGAAACATCTTCCATCAAAGCCAGTCCTCCCTGAGGAGCACTGGGTGGCTAGGCTTCCCATGATGCATCACTCTGGCAATACAGACGAACACGCACGAACGCAGACCCACAATGCCACGTCGTTTTCATGGACTCCTTTCAGAGCGAACCCCACTTCCACCATAACCAAGCTTCGTCGGCCAATAGATGTAGCTCAGTTCACTGTCACCCATCACAAGGAAGTGGATGGCAGGAAGTCAAGACTGGGCTTGAGTGAAAAGTGGTTGGAAATGTGTCACGGTTGTCGCTCAATTGCGCCTGGCCCATCCTGCTCTGCTCATGACTGCAGACTAAGAGATGCACTTACTGTTGAGGTAGATCGGAAATAGTTTCAGTAATAGCAGCTCCTGATAACCGCTGGACTTGGGCTTGACACTGCTCATATCCCAGAACTGACAAACACCACAGATGTGAGGGAGGAGGGGAGGTAGGGAGGGACGGAGGGACGGAGGTAAAGAGAGAGAGAAAGAGGAGTGGGTGTGAGGTCACCACTCATGAAAAACACAGACTCCCAGACAGTGGGAGAGAGAGTCAATGGATCCTCCAGCAGGAACCCAAACACCAACAAGAACAGGCTTTGACCATGTTCTCTCACTGGGTCTGTCTCTGTAAAGCTGGATGTGCAACTGTGTCTGTGGATGAGATCAATGCTAGCTCTGAAATGGCTGTTACTGGGGTGGGTGTCAGTCAGTCACCCAATCGCAGACAGTTAGTGAGTGAGCCTATCCATCCATCCATCCATCTATCCATCTATCTCTCAGCCCAGCAGTCTGTACATCACTTTATAATCCATTTAGTCCATTAGTATAATTGCAATGAATCTGACCGCTGTGGATGTTGTGAGTTGATGTCAGTGAGCTTTTGAGTCTAAACCACTCAGAACACAACGCACCACTCCATCACGTCTGTCACTACCCCTGCTGCCAACACAGACTACTGTAATGTTCAGCACATTCTGGAACATTCTTTCCCTCCTCGACATTCAGCATTGCCCTGATGGTATTAGCCTTGTTAGTAAATCTTATTTCAATCTGGCTCCTGCTGAGGGGAGAGCGGGGGGGAGGAGGAGGGGCGTGTTCTCCGAGGGATCTGTACACGATCGCATCTTCAGGTACCGCGCTAGCTCAGCTGTTCTGAGGCAGGTGATTCTGCTAACTCCAGCACATTTCATCAAAACAACGACATCCCCAACACACACAAACACACCACACACCACAACACACACACACTCTCTCTCACCCTAACCCCTGTCTCTCTCTGTCCAGACTCCAGCTTCCTCATCTCCTCCTCGTCTTCTCACCTCCTCCTCTTCTCATCGCTTGTGTGTGTGTAGATGGGGGGGGGGGGGGTCAGGATGTTATCACCATCAGGAGTATGATGTCAAGGTTGGGTGATGTATGTGGAGTTTGAAGAAATGGCTGGTAGTAGATTTCTGAGCCTGCCTCAGGCCTAGCCTAGCCTAGCCTGGTGGCTACACCGAGAACCATGCAACCCTGAATGTAAAGCTCTGATCCTAGATAGAAACGCGCATATGCATCCATTTTGATTTCAAGTCCGGATGAGATCCCTCTACTAAACAGAGAGCTTCCAAGACTGTTGAATAGAAGCCGTTTTTGTGTTCGCTGCTACAGAATGTTTCACATGATCAAAAGCGAGATTAGTGTTTGTTTGCTATTTTGTCTGACTTACTTAGTTCTGTTTCTCAACACATTGTGAGGGAGAAAGTCCCATGCAATTCACCAGTGAAAGTTCTAGCCTTAATTATCCTGCTATGCATTGGTATGCTTCTGTGAATGAAAATTTTGAATCTAACCATCAATTATATATTTACTGGCTCTGCAGGTGCCCTGGGCCGGGAGCTAAGCTAGGGTAAACTCCCCACATGAAACAAACACGTGAGCCCACCTTGTTCTCACAGATGCGTGTGTGTGTGTGTGTATGTGTGTATGTGACACATCTTTGTGGTAAGTGTGGTACCTGTGGTGTTCGTACGAGAAATTCTCAGTTTGATTGAGGCACGCATCAGTCTAACCGCTGAGTTCTTTAAATAAATCCCTCTTCTCTACAGTGACTAAGCAAACCAACCAACCGTACACTGGAAACATTCATTTTTCATCCCATTTTCCTAACAGCTTCTGAGTAAACAAATGAAAAAAAAGAAAACACAGCGTTTGAAACCCACAGTAACTTTCTTGGATATACAGTATATACAGGATACCTCGAGAAAAACTGTGTAGCGCTATCTGCTAACTGAAGGTAGTCCCATATCAACCCAGTGTCTATTGAGACCATTGTGAAGCTAGCCTCCATTGGTACCTAGCTAACCTACAGACCTAGCTTCTCCACACCTGACCAGGTAGACCAATCCGTAGCCTCAAAGTGGACCAGTGTCACCCTTGATGGTGGTGGTACCAGTACCACTAGGAGTAGAGGTCAGGAGGAGTTATAGAGCTGCTTTCAATACCTCAGGGCCAAATGGGCCCACAGCGATCCAGACACAGACCTGCCTGCCTGCCTGCCTGCCTGCCTGCCTGCCTGCCAGCCAGCCAGCCTGCCAGCCAGCCAGCCAGCCAGCCAGCCAGCCAGCCAGCTTGCCTGCCTACCTGTCTTTCTTTTCCCACCCCCTCACACACACATTATCTTTATCATTGTCAGTATCCATCTCCGCTGCCTAATATGTGTGATTGTGGCTTTTCAATTCTGCTATCTTCTTCAACTCCTGTTGTCTTCTCAGCCTTTCATTGGATTTTGCCAGCCAAGCTATTTATTTTATAGTTTTTTCACAATCGATCCATGCAGAATTACCTCCACTTGCTTCCATACACTTGCTTGACTGCCCTCGCTAAACTTTATCTAAAACAAAATGGATTAAAAAAAGTTTATCATTAGGTTTTCCATTTAAGAGGTTGTGTGTGTGTCTGTGTGTGTGCAAGTCTCACACAGTAAGATATAAATTCACAAACTTGGCAATGGTTAAACCAACAGTCTGTCAAATACATGAACATACTCAGAGCAGGAGAAACACAGAGGTGAAACAGCGGATAGTGTGCCATGGAAAATTAGACAGAAAGGGGAGGACAGAGAGTCAATGAGATAGAAGGAGGAAGAGAGAAACAGCTGTAACTGATATGAAAGAAGGGGGAGGGAGGAAAATAGAGAAAGGCTAATCTACATCACTTGTTATGGTGTCATATTGACATACTGATTTTGTCTTAGAGCCAGTTTGAACGAAGCTTAGAATCGAGTTTAAGCTAAGATAGGGGCAAAGGTTGACACATACGGCAGTGCGTGGGCCTGTTTTGCTGCATAGCTTGGCGACACTTTCATTCAAGATTTTGTGTGTGCTCTACTTGGAAACCTTGCGTGTGTACCATCTGCCCACGCCCAGAGGATTCCAGTGGCTCTGCGGTCAGTGTTGATCGACTTCCTGGGAGGCCCACGTCACCATCAAGGCTATCAGGGAAGCCATGACCAATGACCTTGTCTTTGATCCCCCCATATCTCAATCAAGATTCCCCCAAGCCCCCCTCCCCTTCTCCTGCCCCCACCCCACCCCTCCATCTCCAGCTCATTTCTCTGACCACTGATAGCCTCCAGAGCTCAGAGTGGGGGGTCAGAGGACAACACTATCCTTCAGTCAATGCTCACTGGCTTGCCAGCTCAGCGAGTGTGTGTATGTGTGTGTGTGTGTGTGTATGTATGTGTGTGTGTGTGCGTGTATGTATGTGTGTGTGTGTGTGTGTGTGTGTGTGTGTGTATGTATGTGTGTGTGTGTGTGTGTGTGTGTGTGCGTGTGCGCGTGTGTGTGTGTGTGGAACAGGGAAGTGGACCTCAGCAGCCGGATGCCCTGGACTTCCTGACTGCTCTATTAGCCCCAAATGTCAGTGTCTCCCCAGCCAAATCAGGAAAAACAGCCCATGTATCCTGTGCACTGGACCACAGCTTCAGGGGCACGGAAGACAGTCTACTCTTTCATCTCGCTGCGCCCGTCTCTCTCTTCGCCTGCTTGGCCTGGCCATTGGACCCCACCTCTCACTTTCTCTCCCGGAGCCCGCCCCTCCATACTTAGTACCCCATCTTGTCTCAACCGTTCCATCTTTCTGTCTCTCTCTTTCCCTCCAGACTGTAGTTGTCCTCCGTTCCTACCTTTCTTAGTCTCTCTCTCTCTCTCTCTCTCCCTCTTTCCGTTTCTATGTCTCTCTCTTATTCCACAATGTATTCCCCCTCTGCACCTTCCCTCTGTCTCATTGCTGTCCCTCACATAACAGGACCAATATTTCTGTGTGTGTTGACAGCAGACCAGAGCAACAGACTACAGATAGAGAGGTGATGGCAGGTCACACTATTGCTGCTGCTCCCAGATCTTTCATTGCAACATGCTTGTAAAAGAAGGCATTAAAAACTCCAGTCTGGATGAACTGTTACATCAGTATGTATGAAGTATACCTCCTCGGCTTGTGTCATCACCATGTGCACTTAGAAGAGATGAAGGATAACTGTGTTCCACTACATCACGGGTAGAGCGTTGATTTAGCAAGAACATCCTCCATAAAGAAATGACCAATTCTCTCTGCCCTTTTGACATTTCAAGACAGCTAGCATGTAACACATTTAAAGATGCAAATCAAAAAGGCTTTCAGGCTACAGTACAGTTGTCAGCAGAGCTATTTAAATGTACGTTTGGCGAGCTGTCAAATGAGTTCCATTCGTTTTCTTTGCAGCACAGTGTGAAGCCACAACCCTGCTCATCAACAAAGCCCAAATGGAATCAGAAAAGGGAAAGAAAAAAAAAAACGACGTCAACAACCCAAAAGATTTTAATTGAAAGTCTCACGAACGATCTGGAAAGAAATCAACCGCAAGCGATGAGGGGGCCCTCTGGGAAGAGGAGGGAAGGTGGGAGAGCAGGCAGGGGGATGGGTGAAGGAACGCCCAGCCGCTTCTTCATGTTGCAGGCATCTGTCAGATTCCACGGCCCATTTCCCCCAGACGTCCCCAGCCGTCAAACGCATCCTGACTCTTCCGACTCGGTGAGGGGAAATGCAGTTTGGGAAAGCGAAATGAGGCTAGCCAATCAGGGACGTGCGGCAGGTGGAGAAACTATGCAACGTTACTCGAGAACTGTTCTCTGCCGTGTTCTAAAAAAGAACCCCCAAGATGGTTTCATTGCCAGATTACACCACGCATTATTCTAAGACGTTGTGGAACGACTCACAGAAGCGGCTAATGCACCCAGAGATCCTCCCCAGGAACTGATTACGCTCAAAAAGTCAGTAAATGTACAATAGTTTGTTTGCTCAGTCCTGCTTGTTCAGGGCACTTTGACGAAACACACGTCTACGGCGTAGCCCGAAAACATCGGACCGGTGAAGCTTTATGAATCGAATCTACCCACAAACGACACCATGAGCACAGTAAAACTTGGTAGAAGCGTCGACGTAGTGGTTTTTTCACATGTGGATCTGATGTGATGTGGATCTGCCAACGACATCATCAAAAGCTACACCCTCTTTATGTTCAACTTGGCAGCCAAGGGCATACTCCGCTAGATTGCTCACAGCATACAGTTTTTCATTGCCAACTTTTAAGAAATGGTGCAGAGCTCATTCCCTCATTCCGATTCCTCTCCTGCAGGAGCGTGGGGAAATCTCCAAATGTGCTCCTGAAGCCGCACTCCTGGCCCCATGTCTTGCGTAATTAGAGCATGTGCATAATAGATGCCTTGGGTCCTCGCGCATTCCACTGTGCTCTGTGCATCTTCGGTAACAAAATGGCGGCGAACCCCATAACGCAGCCTGGCCTCAGAGAAGCGCAGGTCACTGCCGGTCAAAGGGGCCCAGAGCTTATGTATTATTGAGCTGTGCCCTTGGCAGGGAGACGTGGAGAGACAGAGAGGATAAAGGAGTTGGCAGATGGAACTTCTGTGGCAGCTGGCAAGAAGCGTTGTTGGGTGTGTGTTGGTAGAGCTGGCGGGGAAACACACAGTAAAGTCACTATCCTGTGACTGAGTGACTGGAGGCGGAGTCTTGTTAGTGACACGTGATTGTCGGCGTGATTCACAGCAGCACCTGTTCGACGGACGACGGCTCTGGCTACTTTCCAGAACTCCCTCCGTCTCTCTGGGTTTCTTGGATGTTGTTGAGCAGAGGCCGCCTTCTCTCTCGTTTTCTCCCCGGAGCTCTCTCTTCTGTCCTTCCGCCCTCTTTCAGCTGATAAGGGGTCATATCTCTGACCTTTCGAAAGCCAGGCGTTATCTTGAGGAGGAGCCTGAGTCTAACCCTGCCATTGGTCGCTTTCCCCTCATCTGCATATCAAGGCTTAGGCAAATGAAATCCTGCTCCTCGTTCGACTTGTCTGCTTTGTGGTATTGCATCCGGACTTATCTCTCTTTCTATCTATCACTGTTTCCCCTACCTTTCTTCTGCACTCAGCCGTTTCATTTTGCTTGTTAGAACTGCAGAGCCTGTAAGCTATCATGTCCAATTTCACAGTACGCAGATGAGAGGAGCAGCAGCAGCAGTAGCAGCAACAACAACAACAACAACAGGGACAGTGTAGACCAACCAGAGAGCTGCACAGACTAAGGAGATTGAGTCAGGGATGTTCAGAGGCTTCCGGAACGTCAGTCAAACTCAACGTCACCTTCATCCTAAGCAATGCGCTGAATAATCAGGAAATATCTATGAGGACAAACTCAAAGTATTGTAGTCTGCAAGCGTTGTGTTGTTCCCTCACCGTACATCCTCATTGGTCGATGTTCTGGTTGCGGCTACTTGTTTATACTCATTAACACTCCATGCTCTTTCTCACAATGCAGTCAGGTAAGATAGTTTGTCGACCCTCAATTGAGTGCTAATCCCTTTCGCTCTGTGTATGTTCATGTGTGCGCATGAGTGTCTGTGCGTGTCTGTGCGTGTGTGTGTGTGTGTGTGCGTGTCTGTGTGTGCGTGTGTGTGTCTGTGCGTATGTGTGTGTGAGTACATATGTTCTTTTCTCTCATTTTTTTAGGGATAGGGAGACTAACACCAGACTGTTACACCAGGTTGATGGTTTATCACACGACTCCCTGGTTAATGGAGGAACGGTCAACCCTTCCTAATCCCTCCAATGTGTTGGGCTCTATCTGTTAGAGAGCGTGAAAGAAACACAGCGAGAGAGCATCCAGAGACGTCACCGAGATAAGACATCTCATTTAGTTGTCCAAAAAAAAAAGATCTGAAAGTCTTTTGGTACAAAAGCAGCAGGTGGATCTTTTTTTCATGGCGAGATGACAGCCATTAAGGCATGCAGGTCTAAGGTAATGGCCGAGGTTGTATTAATGCTCAGCTGTGCTCTGCTCTTTCTTTGGCTATCTGCTGTGGAGAGTGTAATCGATGACCGGTCCTCCTAAACACAACAATTACACCTGAGGTTTTAAAAGGCTTAGCTGGCTATTCAGCTATGGAGAAAATCAATTGGTGGCTTGGATAAAGGCGACCAGCTGTTATTATTGGATATGAAGCCAGTTTGACGTAATCATCGACAGGTCAGAGATTGTCTCTGGCCGCTCTGTCCAGCAGACTTCTGGGATCTCAGGCCTGTTGCTTAATAGCAGTTTCTGTTCCCGCTGCTTTCTAAATGCACACCTCCTCTGCCATCATTTTCAAAGTTTGATCCTCTTGAGAACGTATTTTACTTATGCATTCTCACTGGCAGCAAAGCTTTTGACGCTAGCCTTCGATCCGCTACTTTATGACGCAAAACACAGCCTTGTGGCTGTCAAGATATGTACGTATGTGCATGTGTGCGTGCGCATGTGTGTGTGCATGTGGTGCGTGCGCGTGAAGTTGAAAGTGTCCCTGTGGCTGAGTGTGTGCTTGCGTGTCAGAGAGAGTCTTGTGTGCGTGAGAGAGAGTCTCAGGAAGAAAATAGAGAAGAAAAATAGATTCAGAGTCCATTACACGCTGGCACACAGTCCAAATAGCAGGTAATAGAACATCTCCAAACCATGGCTGTAGTCTGACCAGAGCTGACAGACCAAAGCAATATATCTGAGGCACTCTGAGGCAGACACCAGCAAATAAACACACACACATACGCACACACGGATCCTGGATGACTTGATTAACTTTCTTGATTTTACGGACTTGCCAAATTGACTTTTGCTTCTCCTTCCTGACCTTTGTATTGCATCAGTTGCAGCCTTTTCTAACACAGAGTGGAAGAGTGCAACATCATAAGCTACAGCAGACGTCAGCTAATTATTTACTTGATCATCACCCTCGTTATTATGATCCAGTCTTTGAGGGTGTATGTTTATGTGTGTGTGTCTAATTACATCCGCTGGGAGATTGCAGTTGATTCTGTTGTAGAATTCCCCTAAAAAGTATCCTCCCTGAGCTCCAGTGTCTTAATGTACAGGACTACAGACATACTAACGCATGTGCGCACACACACACAGAGACACAGTGTGGTGTAAACTTTTTCTTCCCTACTCTTGTTCAAACACATTATTCCCGTTCCATTGGATGACTGTTAAGTCTAAAGTTAAAAGCCTGAATCACTGTTTCACCGCTGAGTTCATTCACACTGTAGCATTCAGGCAGCATCCTAAAATCAAAGTGCACTTGAGTTTAAAAATGTACATTGTTATGTAATAAGTCAATTATTTCAGAACTGAGGAATAATACTGTCAATAGAGTACATTTTATGGAGAACGCCCGTAAGCCTTAACATTCCAGAACAATTGACAGCGAAACATAAAGCTGTACTCAAGTTTCACACGTACTGCAAAATTCTTCAGCACCATGGACAGCGACACAAGGACAGCATCATGTTTCAGCACCATGGACAGCGACATGAGGCCCGCATTGTGTTTCAGCACCATAGACAGCAACAACATGAACAAGAGACACAAATTTCAGAACCACGGACAGCGGGACCAAAAGAATTCTCCGATTCAGCACCATGGATAGAAACATCAGGATCGCAGTCTGTTTAAGTGTCATACACAGTGCCTTCATTTCCATTCAAAATTGCACACAGTCTGCAGTTTTGTATACTCAAAACTTCAATAATGAAAGGACCATCCAAGTGTACCCAATGTAAAACAGTCTATAAACAAACAAAGAATGCCTGGGAATTCTAGGTGGAATGTGACTTTAGGCTCCGACAACAAAGTCTTCAACCTATGACTCCAGCTTGCAATGCTAACAAAGTAAAAAAACAAACAAACAAGAGGCACATTTAAATACAGACTATGAACATGAGATGAATATGAACACATCAAAACAGATATGTTAGCATCGCAGCGTGACGGTATCAGCTTGACCTCTGGTTCCCTGCGGAGAGACTGGAGGCGAGAGCCATTACACGTCAGGGCGGGAGACGCGTAATGGCCACTGTGATGCGTATCGATGACAACCAAGACTCCAAACCAATGGACGCGGGCCACTCATCCTGTTAGCTCTGGGCTGTTAGAGAGAGAGGCGCGGAGCGATGGGGTAGGGGGAGCGAGGAAGGGAAGAGAGAGAGAGTAAGATTTACAGTCTCTGACGGGGAGGTGGTGGTGGGGAGGGGGGGGGGTGAGGGAAGACCATGCATGGTTGGGCAGATGGGTTTTATTGCAGACCAACAGACACAACACAATGGAATCGATGGAGATTACCCCATCGCATTCATCATCATTATCCGGGCAACCTTAGTGTGGTCGTTTCCACCAACACGGTCATGCGTAATGACCGAGGGTGGACAAGGCATCATTAGCATGCTTTATTCTAGCATTGGGTCTCATTCAGAATGATGGATCAGCACTAATGCACAACTAGCATGTTGTATGTGTGTTTAGAGAGAGCAGGCAAATATAGGGGATGAATGATCGTGGCTCACTTATGTTTGGCTTAATCTCATCATGTGGAGTTATCAGGGAAAAGATGGTCTGATCTTGCTCCAAACAAATGGACTGCTAGATGACTGAGCCAGCTAGACAGCCAATGAGCCTGTCAGTGAGTCAGACAGACAGGCAGTCAACTAGCCATCCAGACAACTAGTCAACCAGCCAGCCAGTCAACGAGCCAGCCAGCCAGCCATTCAACCAGCCAAGCAAGCAGGCTACCCATCATTGATGGGATAAATAGGGACAGAATGGACCAAGGGGGAGGCTGAAGGGTTTTGAGAGAGTGTGGCATGTGACACCGAGCCATAGAGAAATTCCAAGTCCATAAAATCTGAAACACTGAGGCCTCCCGGCAAACTATTTCCTCTCGAAAGACAAATCCTCTTGTTCTTACAATTACACAGGATGCTTGGTGGCACAGCGACACGTTCCCACACGAGTCTTCTCTAACCCTGACAACACAAGGAGGGTTAACCTCAGTGGAACTTCCTCAGGCACAACTGTAATCTGCTTTCTGAATCCCAGTCTCTCACATTTGCAGGTTCAGTGGTTGGGCTCTGTGTGTTTTTCTGCTTGAGTAGTCCCCTTGGGTTCAAAATACCCGTTATGTTGCATGTACTGTTGTGTTGAAGAGTTTCACAGAGGAAATATATTCGATTTGTACCGTATCCTGTCCACGCCAGTCTAGCGGTGTTGGTAATAGTCCAGAAGCCCGTGACAATGCAACCTTCAAGGTGAAACAATGCACAAAGGAACTATATAAAACATGAATACAGCAACATTCCATGTATAAATCAACATAACAACATTTCTCCCTTTGGTAGTTGGATATTATTTATGTTAACTGATGCACAGATCCTTAAGGACTGTCAGTGCCTAGGAATGTGTGTGTGTGTGTGTGTGTGTACGTGTCGTGTGTGTGTATGTGTCGTGTGTGTGTGTGTGCATGTGTCATGTGTGTGTGTGTATGTGTCGTGTGTGTGTGTGTGTCGTGTGTGTGTATGTGTCGTGTGTGTGTATGTGTCGTGTGTGTGTGTGTGTGTGTGTGCATCTGTCGTGTGTGTGTGTGTGTGTGTGTGTGTGTATGTGTCCTGTGTGTGTCCACATGTTTATGTGCGTTTGTTTGCACACTATTGAGGCTTGGATGGAAACAAATCTCTTATTTATCCAGAGTATTTATCCTGTGTCCTGGATTAGTGGGTTTAGTAGTGGTGTAACACACAATCTCTCTGGACCCAATCCTACAAGCACAAACTGCCTATCAGCTCCCGAATAGAGAGCAAGGGAGGTAGAGGGGAGAAATACAGAGAGATTGAGCAACAGAAGAAGAGAAAAAGCGTTGCACCCAGAGAGCTAATTACAGAGAATATGGGTTAAAAAAGGCTGAGAGGCTGAGAAGATGGGTGGAATCAAACAGATTATATCAACTAGTTCTGGCAACGCCACAGGACCCAGCCGGCGGCTTACTTCCATGTAATCATGACGGCTCGGATGAGTGTTTTTCATATGCACACTTACAACTCACACACAAGCACAGAAGCCACACTGACACACACAAACATTGACGCAAACAGTTGAAATAAAATAATGAACTCTGACAGACTCTGACACGGTGGAAAACACAACAACCAAGACGGATGGAGGAGAAGATGACCTGCCCTGGCTGGACAGAAGCATGGCACGTTCCTCCCTCCATCCCACAGGCCTCCTCTGTCCACCTGCCCCCCTTCTATCCCACAGGCCCCCTCCACCGGCGCCCATCTGTCTGACAGGCTCTGTCCCTACTCCCACCCCCTCCCACAGGTCCCCTCTCTCCTTCCACCCGTCCGCTCTCTGTCCCACAGGCTCCCTCTCTCTACGGGCCCTCTTTCCTCCCACAGGTCCCCTCCCTCCATCCACCCCTGCTCCATCCAACAGACTCCCTCTGTCCACAGGCCCCCTCTTCCTCCCACAGGCCCCCCTCCCCAACCCCTGTGACCCGGACAGAAAAGCTGGCTGACAGCGAGTGTGTGGAGCGGAGAAGAGATTAGCGCTGACACCAGACCACTGATGGGAGATGGCACACTCCCGTGAGCCTGGCCTAATGCCGCGGCTTGGTGTGGCAGACTGACCAGAGGACGGCTTGGGGAAGATGGGGAGGTGCTGGGTGACAGTCTGTGTCTTCTATCCGTTGATCCTTGTTTGATATTGTGCGCCCTGAGGCTCTACAGGTCACCATGGGAACCTTGTTGCCAGCCTTACAGCCATGAAAGAGGGGAGCCGAGGCGTTTGGTGTTTGCATGTGCTACTTCTGAACACAGGCTGCGCCGATGAATGACCCAGCTCAGTGTGAACACACCTCGCTGCTGTACGGCTGAGTGGAAGCTGCTACTAGTAGGTATGTAACAGTCGTCAGCGCGTGTTTGATCTGACACAAACATGCGTGTCTGTCGTTTCCGCCCACGCAGCTTGCTCAGTCCAGCCATCCCCCTTGGAGGGAGGGATCAGAAGTGTGGGTGAACGGCTGTTTCCTGTGATGTCCTGAGCGGTGACGTCTGCTTGACTGCGTTGGCGAGGTACTTCCTGGCTGTAAATGGGGCGGTTGACTCCGATTGGAGGAGAGGGGCGATGGATGAACACGACGCGTGGAGCTGCTACGCTCTGGTGCTGCCTCTTCACCCCGATGAAGCCGATTTTTTTTCCTCTCACATTTTCAGTTTCTTATCAATTCTCTTTCTCTACATTGCTTTCTTTCCTCTTTACGTTGGACGTTGTTTCTTGTCTCCCTCCTTTCCATCCTTAATCACATTAACAGAATAGAGCGAGGAAGGAGTGAGCAGAAGATATGCGATATCAGCAAGAGAGAGTGAGATAGAGAGAGAGAGAGAGGTAGAAAGAGAAACAGAGAGAGAGAGAGAGAGAGAGAGAGAGAGAGAAAGAGAGGAGAGAGATTGGCACTTGTGCTCATAGGCACTAGCATGTAAAAGTGACTTCATCGACCATTTTAATCAGCTGGAACTGTAATCAGGGAGATGGTCCCAGCCTGGCGCTGCTAACTAGATGTCTGTCTTTTAGTTGTTCTCCAGAGCAATCAAGACTGGGTAGACAAGCTGCAGCCTCCGAAAGAGGATCAGAAAGCTACAAATGAGCCTGCTTGTGCACGATGAAGAATGCTGTCGGAGCAACTGGAACAAGCAGAACATATGGAATGAAACAGTATGAAAAAGCCCCTCCTCACACGCACACACTTTCTCAGCAATGGACTCGCATGGAGCCAGCTCGAGCTGGTGTCTCTTTAGTCAGGCAGGGATCTGTGGAGAGACTGTCATTTCCCTGATGAACACGAGAGGAAGTAGAGATCTCATGGATTTCTCAGTGAAGCACACGTCCAGTTAAACAAACAACACACACACAACTACTCCCAATCCTAACCTGGAACAAATAAAGGGAACAGAATGAGGGCTAGGTTCAGGTTTTATTCCAGCTCTCATGTGACCTATGACATCATTAAACAAAGCCCACCCCTCCATTTTTCTCCTAGATAAGAGTTTCCATAGAGCTGTACACTAAAGGACCCCTTGTGCAATCAAAAGGCCAATAATCTTATTAGCTTATTAGCTAAGTTTGAATGTTCAAACCATATCTGTAAATAAACATTTACATTCAGAGACTTCCAAAAGCCATCGGTCGGGACGTTGTAAGGAACAGTAGAGATTGACTTTGGGGAGATAAGGTAAGCTGACCCTTGTGGATGAGACTGCTGCCCCCCTGCTGGCCCCATGCTAGCCCCCTGCTGCCCCCCTGCTGCCCCCTGGCTGGCCCCCTGCTGCCCCCCTGCTGCCCCCCTGCTGCCCTTCTGCTGCCCCCCTACTGCCCTTCTGCTGCCCCCCTCTTGCCCCCCTGCTGCCCCCCTGCTGCCCCCTTGCTTCCCCCCTGTTGCCCCCCGGCTGGCACCCTGCCGCCCCCCTGCTGCCTCCCTGCTGCCCTCCCGCTGGCCCCCTGCTGATGGCTGTGTGCTCCGGTGGGATTAGAAAGAATAATACAGCGTGTGTATTTGAAAGAAGGCAGATTAGGAAGAAAACACTGGCAGTGGACAGATGTCACACGGCTCAGACTGAGGATTTGTTGGGGGGTTTTTCCCGTCCAAATATTGATTTCTTTGCATAACTCCAGTTCCTCTCAGTTGGCTAAACCCTCTTTCTCTTTTTTCTTCTTTTTCTTCTGACTTGTTCTCTTGTTTGCTTGGCCAACCCCAGTCTGTTAGCCATGATGATGAGTTACCTCTTCAAGCTACACCTCCCCCTATCCTACTGCACACCTTGCACTGAAACAGCATGACACACACACACACACACACACTCAGTGGAGGTCACCTGCAGATTGCACTATCAAAGGGCCTCAGAGCCCTTGATAACTAAGTGTGAGAGTGCTGGAGTGAAGAGACAGGGAGAGGAAAATAAACGGTGAGAGAGAGACGAGACACAGAGAGACAGAGAGACAGAGAGAGAGAGAGAGAGAGAGAGAGAGAGAGGAGAGAGAGATAGAGAGAAAGGGAGGAGAGAGAGAGGGAGAGAGAGAGGGAGGGAGAGAGGAGGGAGAGAGACAGAGAGACAGAGAGAGGGACAGAGTGAGAGAGTGAGAGAGAGAGAGAGTGAGGAGAGAGGAGAGAGAGAGAGAGAGAGAGAGAGAGAGAGAGAGAGAGAGAGAGAGAGAGTAGGGAGAGTGTGTGAGACTTTCATCAGAAGGAGTGAAGATTAATAGGGCTGCCAGAACGGGGTGGGACTGGGAGGACAGGGCTTTCCATCCATCCTGGATGTGACTGCTCCGTTTGGCCCAGGACTGCTCCACAGAGAGAGAAGGGGAGGGAGAGAGGGAGTGAGAGCTAGAAATGAACTACTGTAGAGGAGGGGAAGAAAGACTGAACATTGGAGATGGAGAGAGGTATTGAGGCAGCTGTAGAAGGACAGGAGCTAATCACACATGTGATCCCCTTGTCTCTGCAGAGACCAACTTGAGCTGAGGACACCCTGCCCCCTTGCCAGGCCCCAGCCACAGCCCCCCTCCCACCTCTGCTGGCCGGCCGCCTGTCTTTGTGACGTCTTCCAGGTTCTCTCTCTGTCTCTGTGTCTCTCTCTCCTGCCTTTTCACTTTCATCTCATTTCAAACTGCCTTGGCTCCTTTTCCATCTCCTTAATCATCTACTCACGGGTTTCACATACACCTCTCTCTCTTTCTCTGTCTCTGTCTCTCTCTCTTTCTCTGTCTCTGTCTCTCTCTCTTTCCCTGTCTCTGTCTCTCTCTCTTTCTCTCACACACACACACACATTCACACACACAGAACACTCTCTTTCATTCTCTGTCACCCTCTGTCTCTCTGTCTCTCTTTCGCTCACCTCTCTCTTTTTCTCTCTCCTTCTCTCTCTCTCTCTCTCTCTCTCTCTCCCTCTCTCTCTCTCTCTCTCCCTCTCTCTCTGTCCCTCTCACCACACATCCTTCTCGCTTCGTCCTCTATTTAATATTCATAGGATTTGGTGTGTGGTCTCCTGGAAGCTGGGGCTTGTTAGAGTGTCACTGTGAATATGAATTCCACCCTGCTTGGCCAGGTTGGCAGAGCCACAAGCTCACTAGGGTGACCACGTCTTCAATTCAACCCAACCCATACCTCTCTATTACTGGACTGTTACTGGGCTAAGGACCCCCTGTTGTGATGGCTTGTTGTTCAACATGGGCCACGTGCCATTTGAATGAACTCAATCTGTACTGCGATCTTCTATCAGAACTGATGATGATGGAGGTTGATTTTCTAGCTGATTTGAGGCTAGGCTGTTCTGGCTGGCCTCATCGCTGTGTATGAATGAGTGTTTCCTGTGCCTTGGCAGCTGTGTCTGGAGCTTCCTTCACCTGGAAGTGTTCTCCTGCACGTGTGCTGGCCTTCTGGGCTACATGGCTCACTAACCCTGCATTGTTCCTCAGTAATTAATGACCTCCTCCATACTCGCAGTCGCTACAACAAGGACAAGTGCGTGCGTATGAGCGTGTGTGCGCATGAGTGTGAGTGTGTCTGAGTGTGAGTGTGTGCGTATGAGTATGCGTGTGTGTGAGACAGACAGAGATCATGGTGTTTGGCTAAGGACTCTCCACCATCTGTTACTAGAAAACCCTGGTGGTTTGAAGTTTGAAAGATTGGAACATGTAAATACAGCAAAAATCCATTCACTGGGATATCCTAGAGCATGTTTCTCTTCCTAAAAGCACCGTCAAATCTATACTGTATCCTCACAAGTTCCTCCATCTCTACCGGTCTGCCTTTCACTCCATCTCATTGTGTCTCTCCATCTCCAGTGACTGCACAGGAGGGAGATGGAGTTTAGGCCCAAATAGAGTCCATCAATAACATGTCGCCCGCTGGGACTAGCAAAAAAAGCCCATTAGGCTTTGGGTCTACGGTGCTTCTACTACACGTTCATGGCCTCTTTTGCTCTGTTTCACATGGGAAGTCAATCCCCACCAGACACACAAACACACATCCGCATTGATCTGCAGCCACGCAAACGGAAACATACATGTGCGTCCATACCAAACATACCTGCCTGCAAGCACATGAGCACAGACTTGCGTGCACGCTAATATGTAATGCTCCCAGGTTTTTTTTGGTGGGGGGGGGGACTGACATTGCCATCTGAACAGACCCCGATGAGTTGAGACGGCGCTCGCACTTCAAGAGCTCTTCAGGGACGTCTGAGAGCTACCAAAAATATCAAAGAAAATCTCAAGGTTGAGCCGAGTTCAGCTTCTCAAAGAGCTGAAGTGTGACGTCGCTAGCGAGGCAAGCAGGAAGGAGCGCGAGCGGAGGCACGCACTACATATCCCAACTACCCCCTCCCCCCCTCCCATACCCCACCCTTCGATACGTATTCTCCGTCAGGGGACACCGAACGCCACCTAACGCCCAGAGTCGTGTCTGACAACACTTAGAGGACTCCTCCCCCTTATCGCGCCCGCAGCAGGATCCAGCCACACAGCGCCGTGTGTGTTTATCTCTCTCTCCCACACTGTTTCCTCCACTCTGAACACCGCTCACCGACACTGCACCGACATCTCCTTCCAGATACCACACGGGAGCCGTGCGCACGCCGATGTTTGTGCCGTATCCGCGTAAACGCTACGGCGTGACTGCGGAGAGCCAGTGCCCCGCTGAGCGTCGGGAAGATTCGTGCTCAGGTGAGTGATCTGTCAGTGTTCAGACAGGTGTCAGTTGATCGGGGGACGAATTAAGAGTTGTAGACTGACACGCTGATGGATCGGTGGACAAACTCCTGAACCAACTGCTGATCTAATACTCAGCAGCTGGATGCTTCGAGGATTGACCTGCACTGTTGGATCACCACGAGCAAAGAGGGGTCAACGTTTTGAGTATCTGTCATTGACAAACTGCAAACTGACAGAACCGGCTAACACAATGCACAATATGGTTATATCGATTTGTATTACATAGAAAAGGGAATCTTGCCCCTTCTTGCCAAGTATACTGAAAACATAAATCAATTCCACTTTAAAGCGCGGATTGGAGAACATTTATGCACACTACGGCTGCTCACTGCTTCGAGCCAGCCCAACATCCCACCATTACAAATGTGAACAATTTTAAGATTGTGTGCAGGTTAAACAGCAGGAGATTCAGACAGAACCTAAAGCAGAGCACAGTGCTTCCCTTCAAGTCTTGTAGACACAGCATTTGTACCCCAACATTCAGTAGTATATCTTACTACTACTCATTAGTTAACAAACAGCCCAGGCCTGCTCCATCAAAACAGGCCTGGCTTTGCTGTCCTGGTAACTATCACTCCGTCTACACAGCTGAATAATACAATGCATGCCTGCTCATTGCTGTTACTGTTCTATTAAGAGAACAGGGAGTGGAAGCCTATAAATAGGAGGTGAGTGAACACTTACCTGCAGACGCCAAGGAAACAGTTGGGTGACACCAGCGGATACACAGGCCCCAGAAACAAAGAAGAAGACGGCAGGAAAAGGGAGGGAAGGAAAAAAAAGAGATAAAGATCAGTCAGGTAGAGGGGAGACCTTAAGGGATGAATAATAGAAGGATTTTTTTTTACATGACGGCTCAGAAAGATGGCTCTTAAAATGGCATTTCGGAGAGTTATTTGAATGAAAGGAACACCTCAGCATGAATTATGAAGGCCTCTGTGGTTTGGTTGAGTGACGGGGTGAGGGGAGGGGCCAGGGGCTGAAACGCCAGCCTCGGGTGACAGCTGCGATTGGCTGCCAGGGTCAGGTGTAGGGGTGAAGGTGTTTGTGTGTGTTTGGGTTTGAGCGCTTGTGTGCTAGATTCCTATTCAGAACGCTTTCCACAGATGCAAATGGCCGTGGATTATCACACAGCAGTGACCCTACACAGAGAAGGCTGACAGGATGATGGCCGCTGTCACAGCAAGCGATACATCCTTCTTCCAGACATGTTCCCTGCCTATTGCTTACAGCAAGACCATATTATTTTCAGCACACGGAGCCCATGTGGATTTAAGATGCAGGCAAATGCCATGACACATGCCTACCCTGTTCAACAAACACAAAGCCAAGTGTGAAAATAGCATCGCCCCTGAATCTGACGTCCGATGTCACAGAAAGGAGGGGTGACGCCCACGTCTGTAAAGGTGCTCGGAACCCAGAGGGGGCACGACACGCCGCCTCCCGTCTCCCTGTCACCCAACCCAGTCACGGCGTCCCACATCTGGTGATTGGCAGACAGCAGGAACCTTGCTGGGCAGATATCCAGGGTACTGATCAATGAGTGAGCTACCCCAGTCAGCCTGCTCAGGGAGAAGGCCGTCTAATTGAGGAGCTGGATAGGAGCCAGACACCGCCATGTGCACAGTGATGAGGTATTCTCTGCCGTGGCTTATAAACCACTTGGTGCCGGCCAAGCCGTGGAGATTGACTGATATTGAATAATGAACGTGGCGTCTGCACAGGATTCCAGCTCTGTCGTTTCACGCGTTTACTTTTATGATACGTGGATCGATAGACGTTTTCCTGTGCCTATGGCGGTTTAACTCAATAGTGATCACACTCTCATTGTCACAGATAAGAGCCTGAGACAGTGTGAAATGGGAAGAGAGGGGAGACAGGTAACAGAGACAGAGAAAGGAAAAGAGAGAAATGAAGAGAGAGAGAAAAAGAAAGGAAGGGAGAGAGAGAGAAAAAATGAGATAGGGGGAGAAAAAGAAGGAGAGAGATAAGTGAGAGACGCATAACTAGTGGGTAGAATTTGTAATCATAGCGCATGATTGAGGGTCCGCATCCCTGTAAATAAACAGCTCACAATGTAAACAGATTGTATCAGCGTGATAGCAGATAGGCAGATGTATCTGTCCTCCAGGAAACGTTTATCTCTGCTAGGTACCATCAACAGGATACCCACTGGGACCAGAGGGCATCACTCTCCATCTACCGGCCTTTCAAACAGCAACGCAGAATCCGAGGGGACAAAATAAGGAGCGGATGGAATATTTTCCCAGACCAGCAGCCAGGAATGAAAGGAAGCAAGATTAAGATGGACAGACAGAGGGGGGGGGGTTCTTTTCTTTTAATATTCCGAACTGCGGTCTTTTCTTTTCATCTCGGCGCTGTAACGGCCCATAAAACATTGATGTCATTATTCCAGCGGTATGGGCCCACGCCCACCTCCAAGGGGGAGAGGGAGTGTTCCACCTGTCCACCGTGAGGCTGTCCTCTCTCATCTCAACAATCACTGTGTGTGTTTCCTAAGGTCTAAACTACCACCATTCCAGTGAAGACAAAGCCATCCCTTCAATTAGTGAATCTTCTCTTGGAAAAAAGGGAACATTGACTGCGTTACCATAGAAACCACAGGAATATGCCAAGTTCTATTTAGTCTACCTTCATCTTTATGGCACCGTGCTGCCGTGGAGACGTTGCTGCGCTAGCGTAGTTTGGGTGGAGCCAGGAGGGGTGCATGCAGATTATGCAGATGAGGGATTAAGTCTTCTCTTAATCTAGTCTGTAGAAGCCTTTTACCCAGCAGGGCCTCTTTACAATGCCCTGCCGCTAATTACAAAAAGAATTACACCAGGCTGAATAACTGACTCTCTCGCTCGTCAACCTTTCCCACTCACCCTTACTCTCTCTCTCTCTCTGTACGTCACTCTCTTTAATAGGCTCTCTGCCATGGCCCCAATCCTCAATATCTTCTCTCTCTCTCCAGTGTTTATCGTTAATGATTACAGTGAAACATTTCTGATACCGCATGTTAATTAGACAAATTGACTGGTAGAGATGTTTCAAATGGCTCTCCCATATGGAAACCTGGTCGTGCATTAATCATACCTGTTTACTCTTCATGGATTATGTGTGGTTAATATTCTGCCCCCTTAGCTTGGTCGCCAATCTGGAATCTTCGCTATCAGGGACACGTCTTGTTCGGTGTGCTACACGACCACGCACAACACACATGCATACACACACACACTCACACATACACACACACACTCACACATACATACGCATGCGAGTCCGTAGCTTTTGAAAGATGCACAGTTGCCTTGAACGGTGATTACAGCAGCTTGAAAATGCGTTTGCCTGTCTGACTGCAGATAAGTGATAAGATTCAAAGGCCAGTGTTCCAGGGCCTGTCTCCTGAAGGCCACACAGAAGGGCCAAAGCTCCAGCAATAAAACTGGTCTGTTGCACAAAGGACGCTCCCTTGCCTATAAAATAGGATTGTTTGACAAAGTATTCCCTGCTCTATCGAAATAGCATCTCTCTTTCATCAGCGGACGCCCATCCCCAGTTAATGCACATGCTACAATACGGACAAACACACACATTACCATCTGGTTATTTACTTGTAGATAACTAAGTATGTATAGAATGCTGGCCTTTCATTTGGCCCCGATCTCATATTTCATCGTCATGCAGATGTCGGATCCATGCCATCGCCTGCATTTGAAAACACATTATTTTTTAAGACCCCAGAGATGTGGTGAAACGAGGGAAAGTAATAACTCTTTGGCTCTTGGCCTTGTAAAGCACGCACAGGGTACATGCAATATGATGTGTGTGTGTGTGTGTGTGTGTGTGCCTGCGTGTGTGTGCATACCTTGCATAGCAGGACATAGCATAACAGCCAACAGTAAAATTATTTGATTAGACTGGCGCCATTTCATTCTCCGATGCATTTACAACCAATTGGTTCCTCTCGATGCAAACACAAAACCAAGTTTGAGCGCTGGTTTATAAGGCCACACCGAATCACCAGTTGCAACCTCTCGTATAGGCCACAAAGCCCAGTGGACGCAATGTGTGAAACTTAGTTAGCCTGAAGCGGACTTTTAATGGTGTGGGAAAAATGTAGGATAATTCAACAGCTCGTGTGGGCATGTGATACTGTGCATGTCTTTGTGAAGAAAGATTGCTGTGTTACTTCAGTCTGAGGGAGTCTCTGGGTCTCTGGGTTAAGTGCTTGTGTTTCTTGTATTCAGTGTCAGATCAAAGCGACATTGAGGAGGCTCAGTAAGTGAGATGACTGTTCTCGCTTCCATCTTTATCTTCAACTTTCAACTTATTTTGTCCCTTGAGCGCAATCGGTTCTGCAGCAATACATCGAAAACTGACATAGAAGGGATAGTACAGTCTAGAGAGGACTGAAATCATTATTTGAGCACAGTTGAATGATCTGTTTTAAGTAGATTCATTCCTAGCTTGTCCATGACATACTGTTCGTCTAGTTAACATCGTCTGTTTGCATATTTCGGGGGAGGTCACCTTAGAAATAAAACAAAATATTCCGGGCATTTTTCAGTAAGATTTGTCATGCAAAGAATGGTTGTTATGGCCCAAACACTCCAGTAAGTGAAGGTGTTTCAGAAGATAAATTGATACACCCCGGGGGCAGACAAGTACCAACTGGTCCAAATCTCTCTGTGCCCTCTCTCACAGTAGGGGAACTGGCCATTTACAAGTACAAATATATCATCCCGGAGGGTTGAAAGAAACACCCATCCAGTGGAACTCCAGAGTGAGTCAGCACAACGCCCAGGAGCGCCCCTTCACCCCCACTGAGGACCTAAGAACCTAATGAGATTATCATGCTACACTTCTCTGGTGTTTTACTCCAATCCCATCTGACACTGGAGATGGAAGGGGCGGAGCTTGGCGGACAGGCCAGAGCCCGGGGAGGTAGAACTAGGGGAGGCAGAGCTGGTGGAGGTGGAGCTAGAGGAGCTAGAGCTAGGGGAGGCAGAGCTGGGGGAGGCAGAGCTAGGGGAGGCAGAGCTAGAGGAGGCAGAGCTAGAGGAGGCAGAGCTAGAGGAGGACAGAGCTAGAGGAGGCAGAGCTAGAGGAGGCAGAGCTAGGGGAGGACAGAGCTAGAGGAGGCAGAGCTAGAGGAGGCAGAGCTAGAGGAGGCAGAGCTAGGGGAGGAAGTGGCGGGGGTAGAGAAAGGGCATGATGGAAGACTGGTCAGGAATCTGGAGGGGACAGGTCATGTATTCAAACTGAGCCTGTCGTCTAGTCACGATGCTCCCCAGGGACTCTCCTAGCCCCCTCACCCCCACACCCCCACCCAACCCCACCCAGCCCGCTGAGAGGATGTGGAGAACCTGAAAGGTTAATTAGTCACTATGGGGTTGAACTGCCAGGGTGTCATCACTCTGTCTCTCTCCGTCTCGCTGTGTCTTTGAATCATGGCTGAAGCAAAAGACAGCTTGTGATCTAAATTAAGAAGGTCAGTGGCATCACTGGGTGAAAGCCCTCTCTTCTAGAGCTGCTGACAGTGGCAGTGTATTAACCCTGACACTGCTGAAGCGCTTTCAGAATATGGTGATTTGAACAGTCAATTAGTCGTGGCACGCTTTAGATACTTCCTCTTGAGAGCAGGCTTTGTTCGCAGCATTAAAGGGACTCACAAACACGCAGTCCCACATGGTCACAAACACACATACATACACGCTCACACACACACACGCTCACACACACACACACACACACACACAAACTCGTGTCTCTAAACATACTGGCAATAATGAGGCCTGTCATCCATGTAGAGAGGATGTTTGTACCCTTTTTCTTCTCCCATCTGTGTCTTAAGAATCTACAGGCTGTCACTATAGGAACTCTAGCCATGGCAACCCCTGACTCAAATACCTCTCTCGACAACCTGCCTGGCAACACATCTCTTGTCACATCCACTCCCACACAGGTACGAGGGAGTGACAAGCATGCTTCTTACCACTCGACTCAATCAAAAGCATGACATAACAACCGATGTGGTCTTGTCGCCTACTGATCTAACCATAACTTAATGGTCGTCATGCATCTTCAATGTCATGCCGGTAAGAATGAATGAGGATTAGAATTTGAGGTTCACTTATGGTCTAATCATGACCAACACTGACGTCTGGTTGATTCAGTGTGAGGATTCGTAGATCAGTCATGGATGACTTTTCTTTTTGTTAGAAGTTATTTGTTTGTGTTGGAACACTCTTAAATAGGTTCCATATTGCTCCTAGATTGACCTCAGGAACATTAACATTCAATGTTTGCGAGAGTGTCTGTTAAGAGTATAATCGTTTTCCATTTCTACTTTAAGAAAGACCCATTGAAACGGAACATTTGATTTCTTTTCTTAAATGTCACTTTTCTGATCTCACTATAACCCCATTACCTTATACAAGAAGTGGCCATTTTGGGGGGTTATGAAAGCCCCCTGTTAGCTTCGGATAGCGAGCTTCAGTTTCTACCTGACAGCCGGAGACGCAGGCGACATTGCATGCCCTGACCTCCACTTCAGCTCTAACAACGAGTCAGTACTTCTGCCCACCTCTTCATGATGTGCCTTGAATGGGCCAGCAGCACGGATCCAGTTTGCGCTTTAAAACCCCCAGTTTTCTTAGTTACGTAGCGCTCGCATTGAACATATGACGTGGAAGCCACAGAGGGATGTTTGGTGTCGCAGAACGACTTGTTCTCCAAATCCTGGCCATTCATGAAGTCATTTCATTTGACATATGCTGACAAATAAGTCTAATTCTCCTTAAGATACATCGACAGATTTTCCACCCTGGTTCGGAGGCAGTGGAGAGCTTCAAATGTCCCAAACACTTCATGCTTGTCACATGATTGATGAGGAGGTTTCACACAGAGGATGGGAGAAAAACAACGTCTCGTGGATAGAAGATATGGGATTCACTTCAATTTTGCATTCCAATGACTCGGAATTGTGTTCTCTCTGCGGGTGCCATTCTAACACCCACCCATCCGATGAGCCAGCGCTATCTAAGGGAGGAATTGATGCAGGATCCATTGGCAGTTTATCTTTGTGATAGTGTGATAGGCGGAATACAGAAAGCGGAGTTGTGAGTAAGCAATTCGTAATCTTTCTCTATATTTTCTTCTCTTCTTTTTTTTTGCAATGGAGAAAGAAAAAAAGGAACTTGGCACTCGTATTGAGAGTGCAGAGATGTGCCTCAGATATGAGTTACAGGCTTGGCAAGAGAAAAGCTCTCTAAGTAGGTGTTGTTTGTGCCACAGTGCTCAAGCCTGGGCAGACCACAGTGGTGCTTATATGGATTTGACTACATCATCTGACCATCCAGGTAAAATACTTACAGTAACATATCACACACAGTAGAGTCAATCATGCCATCGTGAAGAGGACTGGTGACCTAGAGAGATGATCATGATCGGTGTTGACATCATGTATTCTCTCACTCTCCCATTCTGTCATTCGATGTCTGCGCTCATTCCCTCGCTCGCCTACCTGTCCCTCGCTCACCTGTTCTGCAACCATGCCCTGCACATGCCCTCCAAACCTCGTCCTGCTCACCCCAGACTCTGGGAGCGGCTCTCCCGCTCTCTCTGGCCTGGCCAGATTTAAGAAGGACTCCATCGCTGTGACAAGATTATCCTGTCCTTTCCCAAGCCTCTAGAACCCTCAGTCTGAGCCTTGAGGTCAAAGCAATTACTGAGCACAAAGCACAGGATTGAAGAGAGGCAGAGAGAGGCAGATAGAGAGGCAGAGAGAGAGGCAGAGAGAGGCAGAGAGAGAGGCAGGGAGAGAAGCAGAGAGAGAGGCAGAGAGAGGCAAAGAGAGAGGCAGAGAGAGGCAGAGAGAAGTAGAGAGAGAGGCAGAGAGAGGCAAAGAGAGAGCCAGAGAGAGAGGCAGAGAGAGTGGCAGAGAGAGAGGAAGATAGACAGAGTGAGGGAGGGAGAAAGAGGGGGTAGGAGAAAAAGAGAGAGGGAGAGAGTTAGAGGGAGAAGAGAGAAATGAGTAAGTAGGTGGGAGGGGAGAATGTTGACCTCATCCACCTCTACTTCCCGTTGACTTGAATATGAAATACTATTACTTTCAGGCTCTTGTACGGGACACGACACTACGTCTGGCAGCCAGAGGTCAAAGATATATCCATCCTGCATCCAATGAACATCCAGTTCTAGAGTTAAATAATCCCATGGTGATAGTATTGGTAATACAATAAAAACCTGCAATGAGTAACTATCATAACCTCGTCAACCTTCTCAGTAACCAACATAATAGTACTGTTTCCTGCAACTACAGACATCCTTCTCAGACAAGCTCATGCAGGCACAGGATGAACTGAAGGACCGTTGGTAATTCTGCCACGTCTTTTTGAGAACCGTAACTGCAGCTTGGATTGTCAGACGGCTTGCTGGGTACGCTATCTATGTGTCTGTCTGTGCGTAGCTGGAACAAAAGGGAAGATGCTAACACAACAGGCGGCATGAGCTCCGGAGCTGCTGATTACCATCCCACACACCCTAGCAACCCCATCGCTAACGCACGCACAATCCTCGCAGTGACTGCTGCACGGAGCCAGGGGGGTGAAGAGGGCAGCAGAGATGGAGAGAGGGAGGCAAGAGAGGGAGGGAGGAGGAGAGAGAGAGAGTGTGAGAGAAAGAGGGAGAGAGAGAAAGAGGGAGAGAGAACGAGGGAGAGAGAGGGAGAGAGCGAGAGAGAGAGAGAGGGAGAGAGAGAGAGAGAGAGAGAGAGAGAGGGAGAGAGAGAAAGAGGGAGAGAGAGAGGGAGAGACGAGGAGGGGGCCAGAGATGAGACAGCAGGAGGTAGGTGGGCAGGAGCAGCTGCCCCTCTCTCTCTCATTCTCCTCCCTCCTTCTTTCTCCCTCTCCCCCCCCTCTCTCTCTGCCTATCTTCATGTACGTGCTATGTTCACACTATTAACCTTTCTCTGATTCACCCACTTGTCATTTTTTTCACCCTCTCTGTCTGGTAACCACACCCTAGATCTCTCGAAGATGGCCACTGACTATCTATCTATCTATCTATCAATCTATCAATCTATCTATCTATCCAACTATTTATCTGCCTGCCTGCCTGCCTGCCTGCCTGCCTGCCTGCCTGCCTGCCTGCCTGCCTGCCTGCCTGCCTGCCTGCCTGCCCGTGCGTCTATCTATGGAGGTCCTGTTGTCTGTAGTCTCCTAGTTAGACTGTGGCGAGCAGTGTTCCTCAGCAGTGATTATGTGGAAGACAGATGAGAGCGACAGATGAGAGAGTCAGAGCTCCGTTCCGAGACGGCTCTAAATTTAGCTCTCGCTGCAATGCAGGTGACATGCGACATGCTCTCCATACACAAACAGCAGCAGCAGCAGCGAGGGCGGCTGCAGAGCGGCTGCAGGGCGGCAGACCTGAGACCTGCTGAACAGGGGGAAAGTTGCTATAATCTCCCAGTCCTACACTGCCAGACATCTGTGTTCCTACCCAATCACCAACACCATGAAAGGTCACGGGGAGCCACAAACGCTCCGACGGCAACGCCGCCTCATTTAATCTCCGCGTTGCCGGTCTTTTCTGGTTCACTAGTCACTGTTCAGCTGCAGACGCCGACGCCTGTGGGAAAGGGATGAAACGCAGGGAAAATAATGAAACCATTTTGGACCTGGAGATTCTCGACGGTGTGTACCTGGTGGTGACACCCCGCTCTTTGCCTCTCAGATTACTGTGATTGAAAAAGGCCCATTTCATGTGGTCACCAAGACTTGGGAAGCGGATTTGATTCATGCATATTTCTTTATATATTCATGACTATTTCAAGGACTCCATTAGAAAGACATGACTTATTCAAGTGATGGTAGGATTAAAGTTTGCCCTCAGACTGTTGTTATTCCACCCCCCCCCCCCCCCCCCCCACCCCTCACTCTCTCTTCATGTCTCTCTCTGGTTTTCCGTTGAGTAGATGCGGCGGATTACATCCATTCCCAGCCACTTTGTGTGGTCTGATATCGAGGAAGGTTTCTGACCTGCTGTGACCTGACAATGAGAGAGGGTTCAGTTGTCATTCATTATTGATCCAAAAGTCTGGAGTCGGGCTGTTTGGTCTGTGAAAGTCCTGTCAGTGTAGAGAGCAGAAAAAGAAAAAAAAGAAAACATTCTCTACCCTCAAACTTGACCGCTTCTGACTTTGATACTAGGAGACCATTTTCGTACACACCACCTGGATCTGCTGGGGAAAACCCGCTGACTCTTTGACGGGAAGTTAAGGTGAACATTTGGTCCACAAAACAAATGTAAATCAACATCCCATCCCCGCAGGTTCACAATGGAGCTGGAGTGTAAACACAACCCGCCCTAGCAGAAGGCCAGGGCTTGTGTAGACGTGCATGCGTGGAGGTCCATCTCTATGTAAAGGGTCTGTGCCTGCTGGGAGCAGCGCTCCGATCTGCTGCCTGCTGGAACAGATGGTCCTCTGATGGCTGGCTGGACCCACGGACTCTGCAGTGGAGCCTCCACGTACACCCCTGTTTGTTTACACTGACGACCCGCGCCACTTCCACTTAGCTGGGCTCAGCTCTCGATTACCCAGAGTGCTGTTTTCATCTACTTACCGAATGAAAAGGGAGGGAGATGTACAGAGAGGGGCCTGGGAGGGAGAAAGAGAGGAGAGAGATAGAGAGAGAGGAGAAGGAAAGAAGAGGGAGAGAGGAGAAGGAGAAAGAGAGAGAAGGAGAGGAAGGAGCAAAGGAGAGAGAGAAGAGGACAGGAAGGGAGAGTTATGGAGGGAGGAAGAAGGGAGAGAGAGGTACAGAGAGAGAGAGAGAGAGAGAGAGAGAGAGAGGGAGGTACCGGAAGAGAGAGAGAGAGAGGTACAGAAAGAGAGAGAGAGGTACAGAGAGAGAGAGAGGTACAGAGAGAGAGAGAGAGAGAGAGAGAGAGAAGGAGGGAGATGTTCTCGACGGCAGAGCAGTAAATGCTACTCAACATGTTGGTGAGTCGTTGCTGGTGATTGGTCGTGTGCATAGATAGCTACAACTGCTTTGACTCCTACAAAACAAACGTTGCACATCAAGCGTTGGAGAGCTGCTCTGTTTACCTAGGCATGTTCGCTGGATTG
This sequence comes from Plecoglossus altivelis, assembly GCA_036571765.1. Lineage (NCBI taxonomy): Eukaryota > Metazoa > Chordata > Actinopteri > Osmeriformes > Plecoglossidae > Plecoglossus > Plecoglossus altivelis. Next base: position 14,338,867 of record BROE01000016.1, on the reverse strand, counting down.
GCCCTTTTACATCTACTAGCCGAGCACTGCAAAGTACTCCTCAAGCACCGTGTCCATAAAAGCTGCCTGTCTGAGCTCAAGGAGTATTTTAACACAACGCCTCACCAAGCAAACACACAGTGTACTCACAGTCTTCAGCCATGAACAATTACAGCCAGCTCGTTGCGTGGCCCTTGTTTTTGTTGTAACGCCTTCTAGTCTAAAACGTCGAGTAGACCAGCCTTTCTCAACTTTAATCTTTGATGTTTCTCTGCTCCAGCACACTTGATTCAAATACATGGATTGTTACCAGGCTTCTGCAGGGCTTAATGACTGCCCACGTCTTTGAATCAGGTGTGTCGGGAGGAGGGAAACATCTAAAACATGCAGGGCGGTGGGCCCTGTGGACCAGGGTTTGGAAAACTGCTGTAGAACTGACTGAGGTTCTGACTCCTGGGTCAATACAGTGCTCGCTGGTGTGAAGCGCCTGTACAGACCCAGCAGTATCCAACACTAGAGTATCGATCACTGCTGCCTGTTCTAGTGCTGCAGTCGTTAGTCTACACAGCAGATACAGTATGGAGGAATATCCATAATCAAACACAAAACAACGTTACCTTTCCAGAGAAATTGCTCTTTCACTGTGTATTTTGAGACGCGTGTCATGTATCTTTCTGTGGCTCTTCTCTCTCTCTCTCTCTCTCTCTCTCTCTCTCTCTCTCTCTCTCATCCTCCTTGTTTCTCTCTCCATCTATCTTCCACTCGGTGACTCTCTCTCTCTCTCTCTCTCTCTCTCTCTCCATAATAGACATGGATCGATGTGGCAAAGGGTCTGGTTTGCTGTGTCCACCCAGTAAGAAACAGAAAGACAGAAACCATGGCAATATTGCTGAGCTGTTATACCCATGAAGTCTTACAGGCACTCTGGGAAATGTGGGCAAACACACCTGCAATCACCTTGGCCACAAGGGTGATGTTCTCCACAGTCACAAACGGCAAGGCCGAATGCTCACCATGAGCTAACTGCTTTCCAATGGGCTTCCGCTGCAACAAGACCAACCCACCGGTTTACACATCTGCTCCATCTGTGGGGAGCACTTTAAGCCTCAACAATATGAGGCTTACATCTGTATGGCAAACAAAGGCTTGATGATGATGAGATTTTACATGTACTGTATGAGAAATGGAGAGAGAGAAATTGAGAGAGAGAATAAGAGAGATTGATTAGACTTCCCCCCCCCTCTCCTGCCTGAAGTTAATATCGAGACAGTCATTTGACTGGATGATTACAATCATGAATTTGTTCCGGTGGGAGAGACCGTGGGACTGATCAAAGTCTTAGTGATCATGTTGAAGGACGGGTGATCTGTGGAACTGTGCGTCACTACAGTTCAGGTAAGGACAGAGATCAATGACCTTGTCTGCTTTCGTGCAGAAAAAGACCTTGCAAAATAGCCAGCACTAGGCTGCTGTAGGATCCGGATCACAGTGAAAAGATCAAAGGCAGAAATCCTATTTCCAGACCCACAAACACAGAGATGAACTGGAGAAACAATAGCATGAACGCAGCATTAACGACTTCTGCGATCCCACCCGATGGTGATTCATTCAGCTCCTGGTCAGATCTCTGTTTCTGAACTTGCAAAGAAACTATACTATAACTCTCTCATGTACCGTTGTCAAGCTTTATTGTAATACAGCACTAGTTGCCATTTAATTGCACATAAACTACATCAGGACTTCATGACATACCATCTTGTCAAAACAGGACACAGCCTGGCTGTACTGTTTGGACATCTGGTGGATGTAAATCCCAGTTTAAAAAGGCGTGTCCGCTCTATAGAACGCTGCAAATTGTTACAGCGAAACACACACACACTCGAACACAGCATATTAAATGCCGCGGGTCAAAGCGTCAGAGCTTTGGAAAAGCTTCAGAAGACTTCAGATAATCCTAGTGGTACGTCCTAACCTCACCCCAACGCTATCATGCACTGTCACTTGCGATGCTGGTAAGGACAGTGCTGTGCATTGTGTCACAGCTAAGAAAGACACGTTCACCCCTTCAGAGCATGACAACCCGGGTACTTAAGTGCAGAAAGTGTAAGAAAGATAGACAGTTAGAATAAGAGGAGAAAAGAAAGAACAGAAGAATGAGAGTCTGGGTGCCCTTCTGGCTCCTTGGTTTAAAAGGGAGAGGAGGAGGAGTGAGATGAGAGGAAGGGGGCAGGAGTAGAATGCTTTCATATGGAGATGATAAACAGCAGGAGTGCTCTCTTCCTCTCTCCTCCAGCTCGTTCTACCTCTCATCCGACCTTCTTTCCCAAATATCCCTCCATCTCTCTCGCTCTCGAAAACGTTCCCACACGATCACCATTTTTCTTTTCCCACGCCTATTCCCCAATCCTCTCTGCTCTGCCTCACCCACCCCTCTCCATGACCCTTTCTCCCCATCCCTAACTCTACCCCCCCCTCACCTTCAATTCTCAAATCTTCCTCATCTTCGATCTGTCTGACAGTCTGTCGTTCAGGGTAAAACAGGTTTCCATCTGACTTAAGACCCATCATTATATCAGCCATAAGCCGTTTCATCAGCCCAACGTGATAACTTGCTTCCCCGTATTCTAAGACAAAAACTGTGCGTCTGTGGGAGAGCAGCAAGGGTATATCTAATCTGTCTGTCGGCACCAACAACAGAGTCTGAAGTCGAACCCCCCCCACCAACCCAGCTACCCTCACGACTTCCTTCCTCTCCTTCCCAAGGTGAAGCGAGTATTCACCCCGCCCACTTGTGCCCACCACCTCACCCCTTTCTCTCGCTCTGCTCCACCAACGCGCTCCTGCCACTCCCAAACTCTCCTCCCTCGCTGCGCGCCACCCACCCTGCATCACAGAGGCGCCAGTGTGGGGGCCCCCCTATTCTCAAAGCAATTTTCTCTACTCATCATGTGTTTCAGAAGGGGACGGGGGAGGGGGGGAGAGTTGAAGGGAGGCTGGCAGCAGACAGACATCAGAGATGATCTGACGTGCCTCAGAAGGTGTGTGTTGCAGGAGAGTTGACAGGAACAGTGTCTCCATGACTACTGAGCACTCGGCAGACAGAAGAGACTTCTGACGAGGATTTTTCGAGCCTCACGAAGGCGTTCGGTTCTTCCCACGGTGGCGTGGGGAGTCGTCCTGCTGTGCCGTGGGTCAGCCACGTCGCCGTGGCGGTGACAGACTGGCACAGAAGGAGCACAGGGGTGCATTCTGGGAAGAGTGCCCTTCTTCTTGAGCCAATATGACATCATGCCACAACGCCTCACTTCCTGTTATAACACTTCGCTGATTCTGCTGGGATCCCCCATCCTGGCTAGTTAACAAGCTCACTGCACCACTCCCCCCACCCCCACCTTGCACACACATCCCCACCTTTCCTCAATTAATCTCCTTAGCTCTCTCTGTCCCTCACACACCCTCTCTCACATACAGTACATGGCCAACATTAGGGAAAGGATTTATACTTTCAAAGGCTCAGGGTGAAACAGAGACACAGTGTCTAATTAGAGGCCCGCTCCCATCCTTTTCTGCTTCTGCCGGCTTCAGATTGTCCATCTGTTTGAATCCCAGTAGCCCTCATATCTGTCCTGACTTCACTGGCCTTCAGCTCACCTCATCCCAGCTCCATCGTCTCTCTCGCTCTCTCTGTGTGTTGTGTGAATCTTTCTTAAATATACCCAATCTCTGGATTCACACACTTCCTGACAGAGACAGGGCAGGCGTGGGGGTAGGGGGGGGGGCAGGTTCAACACAGATTGCAAGATGAAAACAGGTCAGGTCTCGGATGACGGAGGGAGAGCAGATTGAAGACAGAACGCTGTCTGTGTGTTTGAGAATGAGCGTTTATGAGTCGAAGGTAGGGCGAAGAATACCAAGCTATCTCTTCCTAGCCATCTGCCCTCAGAGCTAGGAAGAGGAGGTGTGGTAACTCATACACACCTACGCATCCATGGTTGGATTAATTAGGCATGTGAAAGCCCATTTGGAGAAACGTCAAGATACACAGTGGATAGGTGTTGACTGAAGCTTATATAACATTTTTCCACGAAACGTTCAATATTTGACGTAGGTCCAAATAGGTGGGAGGCTGAAGGCAGTAAAGAAAAGTGTCCTGGAACTTACAGACATACACACATCCTCTCTCTCTCACTCACACACACACTCTTACACACACACACACACACACAAACACTCACACACACACACACTCTTACACACACACACACACACACTCTTACGCATACACAAACATACACTCTCAGACACACCCACATAAACACTCACACACTCACTCACACACACACACACACACACACACACACACACGAGTATGGCTGATCAAACGAACAAACGTGCAGATGTACACAAATGCACACACACACACACATGCACACACACACACACACACACACACACACACAGGGAAAGTCCCCAGAATCAATTTCCCAGCAGAGTGGACGAGTGAGGGTTTCAGCTGAGCCGAGAAGACCCATTACAGGGAATATGTCCAAACTCCTCCATGGTTCTGCTTCTTCCAAAGTGTGTGTGTGTGTGTGTTTGTGTGCGTGTGTAAGCGTGAAAGTGGTTTTGACGAGCTCTCTGCCTTCCCCCCCCCCACACGCACACATACACACACACACACACACGTACACACACACACTCTGGAGCTGATGGCACCAGGCATGGAGGGTAAATGGGTTCCGTTAAGGTGCTAGTGAGGCCAATCACAGACTGACGGTGCAGGAGACAGGCAGGAGACAGGCAGGCCTGGACCACAGAGCTGTGCTCCCAGCCAATTACATGACTCTGGGCGTCATATACAGCAGGTGACCACCCACTACCTCCTAGCTGTGCGGTCCACAAGTCAAGAACCAATTGTTAGGCCCAAATCAACCGGACCACACACACACACGCACGCACACACACACGCACACACACACACACAGACACACACACACACACGCACGCACACGGGTCTCCAGGTGTATATCAGCCAAGAAAAATACACCAGTGATTGATAGTGCTTTTTTTAACATGAATTGTGGAGAAATGTTCCCATTCGACACACATATATTCTCACTTGCTACGGTAACACATGGTCTGTCTGTGACACATGAGTAAAACAATGGCTCTGAACCGACTGCAGAGAAGAAAGAAGGTATTCATTTTTACTAGCTGGCACCCTGACAGGGGACATGGGGAAACAGTGAAATGGCCAGTTAAAACGTTCTGGCTTTTCTCTTAAACAACAACAAGATGGACGATAAAATGGGAGCAATTGGTGAAATTGTGAAATAGCTGGAAGAAGTTGCTGGACTCTTTTACTTTCCATTAGTGCTGTCTGGACTCAATTTCCTGATTGAGCGTGACGCCATGGCTCTTTCCTCCTTAAACCCCCTGATATCAGTTGTGTGTGTGTGTGTGCACGCGTGTGTGTGCGTGTGCGTGTGTGTGCGTGTGTTTTGGAGCACTCTGGTACAGGGCTTTTGTCGACACGACAGAATCAATAATACATCTCTCCTCTCTGATCGTGTGTGTTGCCCTTTGCTTGTTGTTTTTTTGTGTGTTTTTAGTGTGTGTGTGTGTGTGTGTTTAGTGTGTGTGTGTGTGTGTGTGTTTAGTGTGTGTGTGTGTGTGTGTGTGTGGCGCTTTTCCGTTCTCCAGAAGTGCCGTGTCAGGTGAGGGGCTCCGGGGACTGCCAACCCAACGGCTAAATTTGACACTGACCTTTTCTAAGTGGTGTAGATGTGTCAAGAAAGAGTTTGGTACATGGTCATCAGGCCTGTCACATGCTTGTCTGTTGACTGGAAGGGATTACCACCCGGACAACTTGACACAGGCTTGCCGAAATGAACAATGTCCCTCCATTAAGCTCCATAAGTCAGCATGGGATGTGAGGATGTGGTGAATCATGGTGCAGCAGTACAGTGAGAGCTCCTTCTGCCTACCTTACAGAGCAGCGTCAGTAGGGGGATCGTGCTGCTCTGAATGATGAGTCGCCTTCCAACACCAAGTACCTGATTGGCTGATATGAGTGGGACAAGTGTCAACAATCTGTGTGTCTGCGTGTGCGTGCGTGTGCGTGTGTGTGTGGTTCTCTCAGATGCCCACACAGTGTTCCCTGCAGCGTGTCTCCCCTCAGCCCAGGGAAAACCTCCTGGTTCCCCACGGAGACGCCCACCTCTCTTCACACTGGATGTGCTTGATGTCATCGCACACATCTCTGATGTCTGTCAAACGCTCGCCAATTAGGAGGAACGAGATTTTTGGATTTATTTGTTTTTTACTTACACCACCCCCGTTGTCTGCAGTAATGAAATGATAGAGTGCATGACTACGTTGTGACCATGAGGATGACGAGAGAAGAGGAAAGAACAGGTGAAAAGAATAAAGAAAGTTGAAGGAAACCATGATACATAATCTTATTCAGTCAGACCAATCATGCTCTCACACTCCAACATGTTTTCCCTAACTAATTTAGTGTCTGTCATGTGGACGCACACACGCTTAACCCACACCTATAACATAACTGCACGCACACCTACGCACACACTCTCTCGAGCATACACTGAAAATGCAGCGCTAACAAGCTCACGGATGGTTTATCCATCAGGACGCAACAGTTCCGCTTACACCTCTCTTTCGCTCCCCTTTCGGTTTCCTTCCTTGCCTCTTCTTGCACTGCAAAAAACCCCTCCCTGTCTCCCCACCTCCTATCCTCCGCCCCCCCCCCATCCCCAGAATACTCGCCTCGCTGGCACAGTGTGAGCTGCTACATCGCAGGCACATGACAGTGTGTGAGAGATATAAAAAGATAGAGCGATAGAAAGGGAGAGAGAGATTACAGGAAGACGCAAGGTGGTGATGGTGTGGGGGGGGGGGGGGGGGGGAGTGATGGAAGAGTCTTTGACCCAGCCTCGGATTACAGTCTTTGGACCATGTTTGCATCAAAGCACATCTTAATCCCTCCACGGTCACTATCTCTTTCCAGTCCCAAGCAGGCCAACAAACACCCAGACACACACACACACACACAGACACACACACAGACACACACACACACACACACACAGACACAAACACACAGACACACACACACAGACACAAACACACAGACACACACACACACAGACACACACACAGACACACACACACACACACACACACAGACACAAACACACAGACACACACACACAGACACACATACGGCTGGGTGATATAGACGTTGCGGACGTACCATCCGGTTGGATTTCTTTGTCAGTTCAAATATTAGGAGATCTCAATTCATCGCCATGTTAGAAAAGCATCAAAGACAAGCTAATGAGCCAGAAAGTGAAGATACTTGAAATAGTAGAAGCCAAAGCCTCAACTAGGCCACACTCTGCCAGTGTTAGCACAGGTTGCAAGAATTAGCATCACCAACACATTAGCACATTCATGAAAGCAGGAATACATGAATACCAACACGCATGTAAGGGCTTGTGTTGAAGCCAAGTTCCCACTTTGTATTTCCTCCGGGCAAAAGCAGCTCCGCTTCTCAATAAAGAAGGAACGTCTTTGTTAATCTTCGAAGAAGGGTACATTAAAGGTGTCTCAAGCTGCAGGGCACAAGGCCCCCCCGACTTTAGCCTTAAAACACAAACAACAACAAGGCCTTGTTTGCGCGTTGATGAGGCGCGCGTTGATGAAGCGCGCGTTGATGAGGCGCGTCGATGAACAGCGCCCGTGACTCTCGAAGCCTTGCTTTGAGACATCGCAGGCTTAGCGCGGTCAATAATGAAGGAGCGGCTGTTTATTCATGTGTTATGGACGGCACAGCAACGTGTACGTGGCGTTATGTAACGTGTGTGTGTGGGCGCTGCGCCTTGTGTCTGTTGATCGTACTGGGCATGCTCCCATTGCACACCCTCAGCTTCAGAACAGTACGACAGCATGCGGACCCACAAGGGAGGAGGATGCTTACTTGTCCCAGACTTTTTTCCTACAGGGAGGGTAAATGACAAACCGTGGACATAATGGGGACGTTTTCTTGGGCTTTTTGGCTCTTCTAGAAGTGGTATTTCTAGGTGGTTATGAGTTAGAATGGGGTAGTATTAGGGTTAGAGTTGATATTAATGGTTAAAGTTGCGGTTGAGAGGGTACAGAATTATCGGTCTTCACTAGGATAGTAAAACAAACTCAAATGCGTGTGTGCGTATGTGTGTGTGTCCATCCAGAACCAGCTCCTGTCAGATTAGGAAAGCAACTCCAGAGAGAGTTCACTCCCTGTCTGTGTCTCACACGTTCAGTAATTCAGTAAACACACTCCCTGGCTGTTTTCTCCCTGCAAGCCCTTCCTCCCCATATCCTCCCCTCTTCTTTGTTTCCATCTTCCTCCCCGGCCTTTCACCATACCTGCCTGCCCCCTGTGTGCAGTTACCATAGAGTACCTCATTAAACCAACAAATGCACCAAATAGAACGATAAATACAGAAAAACATTATAACAGCTGCCCCCTCTCTCCCCATTCTGACTCTCTCTCTCCTCTCTCCCCATTCTGACTCTCTCTCCCCTCCCTCCCCATTCTGACTCTCTCTCCCCATTCTGACTCTCTCTCCCCATTCTGACTCTCTCTCCCCTCCCTCCCCATTCTGACTCTCTCTCCCCTCCCTCCCCATTCTGACTCTCTCTCCCCTCCCTCCCTACTTCTGCTCTGGAAGCTCATAAATAACGCAGAGCTAGTTTGCGGCGCCTGCGGCGATAAAGGATACTGGCTGTGGAAGAGCAGTTGGGCAGTGCCTGCCTTATTGTAAAAGAGTGGGAAGGGAGAGAGACATAAAGACAGACAGAGAGAGAGACAGACAGACAGACAGAGAGATAGAGACAGAGAGACAGACAGAGAGAGACAGAGAGACAAAGAGAGAGAGCGAGTAAGACAGAGAGAGACAGACAGACAGAGAGAGATAGAGACAGAGAGAGATAGAGACAGAGAGACAGACAGAGAGAGACAGAGAAGACAGAGAGAGAGACAGAGAGACAAAGAGAGAGAGCGAGTGAGACAGAGACAGACAGAGAGAGAGACAGAGAGACAGAGAGAGAGAGAGAGAGAGAGAGAGAGAGAGAGAGAGAGAGAGAGAGAGAGAGAGAGAGAAAGAGAGAGAGAGAGCGAGTGGGACAGAGACAGACAGAGAGCGAGAGAGAGAGAGAGAGAGAGAGAGAGAGACAGAGACAGAGACAGAGACAGAGACAGAGACAGAGACAGAGAAAGATAGAAAGCAAGCCAGAGGGAGAGAGAGAGGACAGGATAGGATAACAAGACAGGGATACAATTACAGAGAGCTAGAGGGCAGTGGTGTGCGTGTGACGTCATGCATGTGTTTACTACGCTAGCTCCTTTTTATTTTTATTTTTTTTAACAAAGCAATCAAGCATCTATCCAGCGTTGGATAGCTTGTTGGATAGATAGCAACTGCCATCTCCGCCTCATCTCTGACACTGCCTTATCCTTCATCCTTCTCATCCATTGTGTCTGCCTCCTGGTATCTGCTTCAGAGACTCTCCTGTTTGATCTTCAGCTTGCACCCTCTCAGATAGCGTGCGTCTCAGAAGAAAAGACCGTTTAAAAGCAGACTCCGAAAACACACGCAGGACCAAGGCGATCTGGCTGTTCCGCCATACTGGTTCGGCGAGCTGGCTGGCGTCGGAGGAGGGATCTATTTTTGGGGCGTCCTGTCCTCCGCTCCGCGCCGCTGTCGTGCAAGGCGCGCCACTGAGACAGTATGTCACCGTGGCGACGCGCCAGGGAGACACGGAGGGGCTTCTGCCGTAGCACGTGAGAGTGGGCCAGGACGCGTGGAGCGCTCTGCCCCACAAACGCGGAGAACTAGTTCAGAATGGCGCGTACGAGGTTGAAATGCAACACAATCGCACATCTAAATAATATTCTTTCCTACTGACAACGGTTGATGTGGGGTTGGAGGATGCTCACCAACACGGAGCGGTTCCAGGATCAGAATGGATTGGATTCAGCATGGAAATACGGTGCTAGGAGTGGAAAACATCAAAAAGACAAGCTATAAGGCAACAGAGGGAGAGCTGGGGTTTGTAGGGCTGCCGGCAATCTGGCAGGGCTCAGACTCATCCAGGCTCATCTCCCAACTTGAACTGCACCCAGGAGACAAGAGGCCAGGAGGCGGACCTCCAAGACAGGGCTTATACAACTACCCCTCCCCCAGTGCACACCCACCCACACACACACACACACCCACACTCACGCATGCACGCACACACACGCACACACCCGCCTACACACACACACACCCACCCACACGCCCACACGCACGCACACACCCACCCACACGCACGCACGCACACACACACACACACACCCACACACACAACCACACACACGCACGCACACACACCCACACACCCACATGCACACACGCACGCACGCACCCAAATGCACACACCCACACACACACCACCCACACACATCCACCCACACACACACACACGGTGTCTTAACACCATGTCTTAATTTTCTGTCCTAAGTGACACAAATCTATTCTAGATAGGTGGAAAAAGACTCTGGAGGGCTTCCGTGTGCCGAGTTGAGCATCGACTATCAAAACTCCAGACTTTACGCCTCCAACTTTTCCCTCATTGTCCATGTCCTTTCCTTATCCTTTCTTGCAGTGAACCCCGCCACGGCCTCCACCCCCCCCGTGTCCCTCCTCTCCACCGGTTCCCTCCCCCATCCACATTTCTCCATCTCCCTCCCTCTGTGTACCTCCCTTCTTCCCTCCCCCCCTACTGTGTTCACCTCCAACCCCTTCACTCATCTCCCCCCCCCCCCCCCCTCTGTTCCGGGTTCCCCCCATCCCTCCACATCTTTCCGCTCCCCCTCCCCCCCTCCCCCTTTCCACCTAAGCTGAGGAGAGGAGGGTTGAGATCAGTGGAGAGCGAGGTGAGCTCCGTGGAGAGCTATGCAAGGCAGGCATGCGTGGCGTTGCACTGAGCCTGTGTCTGCACGCTAGAGTAGCACGAGCACTCCGGCGCTAGCGCGGTGGCTGAGCTTGCAGCTGGTGGAGCGCTCGCATGCTAGCGTGTTACCAGGGGGACGGGCCACTCAGCTAGACCAGACCATGGAAGACCTGGGAGATTCTGATTGGGACCAGCACAAGGGGGAACCTACTTGTGAGGAGTGCAGCCGTTTGAGGAACCTTAAGGGATTTGGTTTGGGGTGTTGTTGTGTTGTTGTGTTGTTGTGTGGGTGACAAGTCGAATAATACTGTGCGGAACAGGGAGGCGTTTGTTTTGACACCGAGAGAAGCCACCGTGTCTCTCTTTTTGACAGCTTTTTCTTTAAATGCAAATTTTGGAACGGAGACAAACGAAACATATTACGAGGGAAATAAGTTTGAACTTACCTGCAGGATGAAAGGCGAAACAGATGGTGGACCAAGAGAGATAGAGAGAGGGGGAAGAGAAAGAGAAAAATATTAGAATGAATATTCAAGCACGTTCAAGCATCACCAGCCATACGTTCACAGTATATATTTTCTGGCCAAGGAACGAATGAACTGCCTCTGCAGGATATATGCTAATGTCCATTATGTATTTGCACTCCAAGCTCAAGCATTTAAAATGTGTTGTCTTCATTCAGCCAGGAACCTACAACAATGCCCGTCAGACGAGCGAGGCCCAGTCGTTGTTCATCCGAAGTGTACAAGCTCGTTATGGAGACTGAGTTTGCAGTGGCCTCCTCTGTGGACAGCACTTATCTCTCTCCCCCGCAACAGAACTCTGCACGAGGTGCCAGCTGCAACATCAGCATATCAAAACAATGGGACTTCTAAACCAGACGGCGTCCCGAACAATAGACTCAACGGCAAGAGAAATTACGATCCACATAGTTCAACCTTCGTCGTACAGTCTTGTGGAAGAGTCTACAGAAGGGCCGAATGTCCTGTATGCTTTTTTTTATACCACGGGGAAAGGGGGGAGGGGGACGGGGGGGTTAGTTTGTTTTGGAAGCACGTCATTACACGTAATATACACCTCACTTACACATCCGCATGGAACGCAAACACATAAATTGAGTGCAGCTTTTCACAAACACCACCAGATGCTCAGAGGACTCCAACTTCAATAACAAGCAATAACCTCCATCGACACAGATACATGTCACGTACCCACACACAGACACACAAACAGACAGACACACACGAACAAACACACACACACACAAACACAGACACTCTCTCCCCTGTGGTGTACCAGCAGGAAGGCTAGTCCAACTCTAAGAGCAGTTAGTGGAAACGTTTGGTGAGAATAGTTGTCAGCACATAGGAGGAAGTAGAAAGGAAGATAGGGAGGATGAGAGAGAGGGGGGAAGGGGGGAGAGGAGGAGGATGAGCGAGAGAGAGAGAGAGGATGAGAGTGAAAGACAGAGAGAGAGGGGGAAAGGGTGGAGAGGAGGAGGATGAGAGAGAGAGGGGGGATGAGAGAGAGAGGGGAATGAGAGAGGGGGATGAGAGAGAGGGGGGGATGAGAGAGAGGGGGGTGGGAGGGGTGGAGAGGAGGAGGATGACAGAGAATGGCCTCCTTTTTGTTGCTGCTGTTCCAACTGTGGCTTCCAAACTAATAATCACAATTTGCATCCAGGTTTGTCAGATCATTCACACAGAAAACAAATAATAGACACAAGTCTGAAAAGCCCTAGGGAATACACACACACACACACACACACACACACATATACACACACACATACACACATGCAAAAGATATTCCTGTGTGCAGCACATTATATAGACAAAGAAGCATCAGGATTGCATGAGCGATAATACTGTGGAAAACAAAAAAGTCTAGGAGTAGCTTTGTCAACGTGTGTGTGCGCACATGAGTGTGTGTCCCTGTGTGTTTGTGCCGATACGAGCAGCATAAGTCACTCATTTCTGTCGAACGCCACTCATTCAACCAAGGCATCGAGCTACAAGCTTTTATTGAAATCAAAATGTGTCTCTACTGTAAGCTGGCTTGTCTAAAGCTTCCCAAAGCATCTGCTCCTTCGAAGTGTCGGCAGGAGAGCGACATGGGTACCGTGACAACGACAACATCCTCACCTACAGACCGTCACACGTCACTTATACACCTGGCCAGGATGTTGGGGTCAAGCTAACATCGACAGGCAGTCTGGTGTTGACCAGCCAGGTGAACAACAGTCGGTTTTAATGTACTGCTGCAGGTTTCATTTTGTGTCAACGATGATGACAACTGGGCTAGGGGGGTTTTGTCTGTAAGAACACACTCCTCTGTTTTTGCTGTGGTTGGAATGTGGCCCCTCTGGCCATTCTGGTGTGTGTGTGGCCCCTCTAGCCGTTCTGGTGTGTGTGTGTGTGTGTGTGTGTGTGTCAGTAGGGATGGATGCTGCAATCCTTTGAAATCCTTCTCGGAGAAAGATGAGATGATGTCATCGCTGCACATGAGGTTTTCAGCAGCCTATCCCGTTTCCTTTTAGTGAGACGACTCATGTCTGCTTAACCTGCTGAAAGGGACCACACACACACTCACACACGCTCACACACACACACACACACACACTCACCTATCCAGGGCTAACCTAGTCTTGCCTGGTCTATCTTGGTCTATCCAGGGCTAAAATAGTCTATCCTGGCTTATCCAGAGCTAACCTAGTCTAGCCTGGCCCATCCTGGCCTATCCAGGGCTAAAATAGTCTAGTCTGGCCTATCCTGGCCTATCCAGAGCAAAAATAGTATTTCCTGGCTTATCCAAGGCTAACCTAGTCTCTCCTGGTCTCTCCTGGCTGGCCCTGGCATATACTGTTTAACCATGGACTACCCATGTCTATCCTGGCTTACCATGGGAGTACATTCATGCTGAGGGAATTGGTCTGGCCTGCCATGCTAAACCACTTACACCTGTCCCAGAGGTAGGCCTACTCAGCCCAGTGATAAATAGTGGTGGTTCTGACACACACAGTATACACAACAGAAGTACCGAGACACGCACAGGCAGTCTGTCATGCCCCTGCGCACGCACACACACACACACACACACATGCATGCATGCACGCACACACACACACACACACACACACGCACACTATAGGTCCTCCATCATAAACAAGGTCATTCTTTAGCTGTCTCAGGACAGTTTGTGCATAGTGGAACACAAGGTAGAATACTGTAAGGTAATGGGTCATGGGAAAAACAACAGTGTATAGGAAACGTAATTACAGTGTTTGTGATATTGAACAAGACTGAAAGCATACAATGTACATAAGTACTGGAATGGCCTCAAGGACTTCCCATTTGGAGCACAGCATACACGACTACTACTACACCGTGTGGCTATAGTCTAGCAATACTTTTGAATGGGGCTTTGCTCTTATTTTATTCTCCTTGTGCTTTAATGTAATTTACGATCAATTTAGTTTATTTATTTCATGGCTGTGTGTTCAGTTTTCTTGTGAGAATTCAATGCTATACACAAATGATCTCTCTCCATCTGTCCATCCATCCATCCATCTATCCATCCATCCATCCATCGGTTCTGCAGGACTCAGTAAGTGATGCACCTGTTTTGCCTGTGTAGCCATACAGTGAATGCTTGTTCCAGTCCATCACCTCTCATGAGTGTTTCCTTCTACATGCTTGCATGACACCAATACATGCACGCCCTGCTGCCCTGACACAGAAACACAGAACAGCCTTGATGTGTGTGAGAGACCCCTATTAGGATTACAGTGGGTCTCGCCATCTCAGAGACATACTGTAAGTGCCTCCATTACTGCTTTCGACTCCTCACTGCGTTTGCGTGTGCGAGAGAGAGAAAGGGAGGATGGCAGAAAGAGAGAGAGAGAGAGAGAGGAAGGGAGAGAGGGAGAGAGAAAGACAGAGATAGAGGGAGGGAGGGCAGAAGAGAGAGAGCCGACTGTTACGATTGAAGACGTTATAAGATTGAAGCAAGTGGACCATACACAGACACTTCATGGAAGCGCAAGTCTGCAACAAGAGTACTTAGAAGACAGGCTTGCACTGAGCAGAGCCAGTCTGACCGTCATTCAGACAGGCACACTTTAAACACCCAGCAAAACATGACCCAAACACAACGTACTATCTAAGCAGACCAGGCCAAAACAGACAACGGAAAAAGGAGAGGCATACAAACAGGCAGGCACACACACACGCACACACACACACACACCCACACACACACACACACACACACCCACACACCCACACACACACACACACAGGATGAGATGAATGATCTGAATGACATAAATTGGCAGATAATGTCGTTGTTGATGTTTAGGGCTTTTAATGAGAGTGTAAATGGGTGCGTGTAATGGGCTTTGGTTGTGTACATGTCTGCAACATGATGTCTACGGCTCAGTATTCTCCAACATCAGCAGCTAGTAATTGGGCAGATCTATACTGTAGGTCAGGTCGGTGCTTACAATTCCTAATGGCCCAGATGCCCCTTTCTGATGGTCTCTATCTCTCTCAGTTTGAACATCTGCTGGCAATCTGAATGGGCCTTTCACATACATTGGGTCTCTGTTTCACTCTCTGTCTCTGTCTCTGTCTATGTCTCTCTCTCTCTCTCTCTCACTCTTGTACAAACAAACACACACATTTACTCAAAGCCTCTCTTTCTTTCACACACAGGTTCTTTGTTCCTGTCTCTACTTCCTGCCTCGGCATCTCTCTCATGTATTGTTCATGTGCTGGCCCAGCTCTTCTGGCCCTAGCAAGTCCTCATCAACATTCCCCACACACGGGGGAGGAGAGGAGAGGGTGAAGGACAGGAGAGGAGGAGAGAGGACAGGAGAGAGGGGAGGGGAGGGGAGGAGAGATTGCTAGGTGTCTGGTCTGTTTCTGAACCCAGGTGAAGAAGCCCTTTGATCAGGCATCAAACAGATAGCTTGGGCTGGGATGACACACACACACGCGCGTGCGTGCACACACTCACACAAACACACAAAAGGAAACAAGCACACGAACACACACCTAACAGCACAAGCCCACGTGCACGTGCAGCACGCCTCCATCCGCCCAGACACAGCGACCGCGTCCGTTCTTTCCACATCCAGCATCTGAGCTGCGCTCCTCTATAGTCGCTGGGAAACGCCACTGCGCTTCACCACAGAGAGAAACAAGCGCCGCTTTCAGCGCACGCTGCTTCTTCCCCCCATCTTTTAATCAACAGAGCAAATGTGGTGGGCTTGTTGCTCCTGCCGCCTCGTTACCATCCTCCTCGTGCTCTCCTCCTCGCCCCCTTCCTCCCCCTCTCCTCTCCTCCTTCCTCTCCCTCCCTTTCTTCACCCCACACCTCCCTCCCTCAGCCGGGTTTTAATTGCTTTCTGAGTCAGGAGGATGAAGTGAGAAGTGAGATGATGAGGGAGCTAAATTTACATCCAGCTCCACTCGCAGGAGGCGGCTGATCTGTGCTGCAGCCCTCGTCTCAGAACACAGGTGAGAGGAGACGGGCTCTGGAGGGAGGTGTGCGCACGGAACTACGGGGTCCTGCCAGCCCTCCCATCAGCCAATCACGGTCCACCCATTTCGGAGGACTTATAGGGTTTCAGTCAAAACTTTAAAAAAGATATATCTCTTTGTTTGCCTTGTCCCAAACACGCTGCCCTGCCCTGTCCTAACCTCTCCTCCCCTCTCTTTCGCTCTCTCGACACCCCTCTCCTTTTCTCCGGCGAATCCTTCCCTGTCCGACGGCAAACCCAAGGCGAGCCGAAGCCTTCCCTCGCTCTCTCCTGCGGATCGATGGCGGGTTAACAGGCTCGCGTTCGCCTCCTCGGTGGGCGTGTGAATGGCGAGGGGGAGATGAGTACACGGCCACGCTGTGTCCTGGCAGGGAGAAACCATGACAGAATCTGCCCACTTGGCCGGGCTGGAGGCAGCGGCGGCTCAGTCATTCCAGGATGGCTGTTATCACCACAAGACAACGAGGACAACAGAGGGATAATGGACTAGGATGATGCCAGCTGGGTTCTACAAAGAGGGACAGGGAGCAGGCTGTTTAAGATGAGAGCCACCATGGCTACAGGAGAAATAAGCTCTTTGAAGGAAAGAAAAAAAAAGGAAATGAAAAGGAAAAACACTTCTTCTAAATATGACATGTTATTAAATATTAAGTGCGACCTCAGACAGGAAGGAATTTGCATAATTCAAAAGCTTATTTGGGGCTCAATCACTACGCCCTGTTCGAACGGATGTTTGCGTCTGAAAATGAGAATTCGTTTTCTTGAAATAATTCAATAGGCAACAAAGGCATCTCAGTGTGAAGGTGGCCCCTCATTTAGGGTGACATGCCCTCTAATTTGGTCCTCAATCATCTCATTTCGGGGTGACAGGAGCTGCGTGTGTATGACTTTAGAACGCTGTCTGTCTGTCTGCTCTTTTTTCCAGTGGGCCTCTCTCCCCTTTAAACTCTCCTTGCCTCTGTAAGGCTATTTCATTTCTCTGATACACTCTTTGAAGTTGAAATCAAGGGTTTCTATTCACACCGGGATGGTGAGTGAATGGAATTGATTTTGTGTTGATGAAAGACGGCCCTTTTAAATGTGCGTGTGTACGTGTGCGTGTGTGTCAGAAGATATGTTGTATAAGGGACAGTTGGTTATGGAAAATTGCCACAGGATTGTTGTGCGTGCATGCGTATGTGTGTGCGTTCGATGCTAATTTGTAAGCGGTAATTCTTGGGCGCAAAGTTACTTGATTTCCGTGTGTCCTTCAGTGCAAATTCAATACAATTAGGTTCCCCTGTCTTTCATCTTTCTAGAACATCCCTCCGTTCACTTCCTTTAAAAATGATCTTCTGCATTTACCTTCTTTACCGTTCAGGTTGATGCATCGCAATCTCCTCTGATCAATTATCGGTGACGTGCAGCCAATCAGGGAACAAAGGGCCGTGAGACTGGCTGTGTGAAGAGGACCGGAGATGAACTCTCAACAGCCAGGTCTCCCCAAGGTCTCCAACTCAGTGTGGAGAACCAGGAAGATTGCATGTTTTCTATTAGTCATTGTATAGAGGCCATCTCTGTTCATCTATATTCATCAGCAGTCAGGTAAAGGTGGAGTACTTGATCTCCAGGAAGAATTGCTTGCACCACACCCCTCCGCCTCTCCAGGCTAGCAATCAGCATCCTGGTTCCACCACGGAGAGATTTTCATTTAGATTTCCCAGGTTACAAATATTCATTGAGAGTGAATGAATATTTACATCCGGACCTCCTCCAAATAGATAGAGCTATCCATGCGCTTATGTTTTCTGATGAACATACAAACTATTTACAAATGGCGGTGACACGCTCTCTATGTTGTGTCTGCTCCCGGTTTGCCGAAGAAGTCGTTTCAGCACACCACCAGCAGTGCATCTTGGGGTTCGTGTGATGAAGGGTAACTGGACTGGAAGGCTCAGCTGTCTCGTCTTGTTGATGGGGTCGATGCCCACATATTTATTCACAGTGCCATGACATCATAGACGTTTGTACTCCCTTTAATTTATTATTCTTTAAATCAAACGTGTGTTACCTAAGCCCACTTACTCTCTCATGTGGCATTTCGTAAGAGAGCACACATTGCTCAGTCTTGCCTGAACTAATAAGGAAAATGTAGCTTTGCTGAGTCAGTCCTATGCAGGGAGAGAGAATGTGTGTGTGTGTGTGCGTGTGCGTGACGCGAGAAAGGGGCACTGCGGACAGAGGAGAGGTAAAACATCAGCCACTATGAGTCACTGTTGACTGAACACCATTAAAGGGCTATTTTTACCGATTTTTAAGCTATTTTGTTCTTCCATTCTCGCTCTCCTTGGAGTAGAGTGTCGTATACAGAACCCACCAACTAGAGAAACAGACCTCAGAAGACTGAAACCACAGTGAAGCCAGATATCACCACAGCTTTTTCCAATCTCCTCAGGACAGGAACAGCTGGACCGAAGCAAAGGTACAGAAAGGTCACTGACAAGGCTGGCTGACACCGAATCAAACTAAATGGCCGTCTGGTTAGACTGGGCGGCTGATGCGAGATTCTCTTTTTTCCCTGGATACGCGTCCCAACAGACACAACAGCAGGTTGGAAAAACCCTGTAGGTCCCAGAAAGGGAACTGAAGCAGGTGTCGCTGACAGCCACAAGCCAGTAAAGTAGGGAGGTACTTAAACACGTACGCTACCCAGCATTGAGGGTGCTGTTGCAAAAAAAGACACTGTTGCTTTCAGTCTTGTGCGGGGAAAGAAACGTTCAGGGAGCTACAGGGGTGGGGAGGGGGGGGGGCGGTTGGACCACCATCTCAGCAAAAAACGATGCACGATCAAGAAGGACAGAATTAAAGGGAGAGAGGTAGGGAGGGAGTTAGGAGAGAGAGCGAGGGAAAGATTTGCGCGGAGAACGTGTGCGCGTTGCGTGTGTGTATGTGTGTGTATGGTGGTGTGCGTGTGTGTGTATGTGTGTGCGTGTGTATATGTGTGTGCGTGCATTTGTATATGTGTATGTATGTGTGTGTGTGTATGTGCGCATGTATGTGTGTGTGTGTGTGTGCGTGTGTGCGTGTGTGTGTATGTGTGTGTGTGTGTGTGTGTGTGTGTGCGCGCACAGTGAGCGGTCTGATGAGGACTTACTGGTCTATTCTGTGAGCTGAACCCAGCTAGCAAACCAAGCGACAAGGAACACATTACCCAACGAGAAGAGGACCGCATGAAAGATGCAGACAGAAAAATGATTTCCAATACAGCATTATTTATTTATTTACAAAGCAAGTCTTTGAGCAAATGGAGTGTGATAATAGTCCGTCTGCTGCAAGGGAGGGATTAAAAAATGAATGCAAAGCTTTTCCACGCGCGCCGGGTTCGCATCTGCCAAGGCTTATGTAAAGTACAAACAGCTAAACACTGCTGCCACAGTGATGGTGAACTCAACAGACCCTCTCCTCTCCTCCATGTCTTCGGAAAGAGACGCCATACATGAAAACAATGGTGCCATAGAGAAGACATACTCAAGTTACAGTAGTTTGTCGAGTTTAGGACTACACAAATCCACCCAATCACATGCAGGTCTGTGTGGCACGGCGTACAAAAGGTGAAAAACAGCAGAAGAACATTCAGCCCCTGCAGAGAAATGACTGCTTACTTAATGCTATATTTATAGGCTTATGATTTCACTATGATCAAGGTCACCACAATATGACGACAGCACTCCTACCACAGAGTGGTGTTTGGTGAGGGTGTGTGTGTTTGGTGTGGGTGGGTGTGTTTGGTGTGGGTGTGTGTGTTTGGTGTGGGTGTGTGTGTTTGGTGAGGGTGTGTGTGTTTGTGTGTGTGTGGGTGTGAGTGCATGTTCCTTAATTCCATTCACATTTGTGCATGTGCGTGTGTGACCAGTGTGAGTGTCCGTAAAGCGTGTGTGTCTGTCTGTGTCACACTATGCAGAAAGTGTGTGTCTTCAGTGTGTGTGTGTGTGTGTGTGTTTGTTTGTTTGTATGCGAGCAGTCATTCCCCGAGAGGCAGAATCTAAAAAGGCTCCACTTTGCTTGGCTGGTAGTATGACTACACCTGTCAGGTGACTATGGAGCAGATGGTCCAGTCCAAAATACAGAACCTGCAGCATGATAAGAGAGAAGGGAGAGGGAGGGAGGGAGGAAGGGAGGGAGAGAGCCACCTCTCCGAATGCGCCTCGACCTCCCCTTCCCAACTTCCCTCCCCCCTGAGCCTCCCCTTACACCTCCTCACGGTCTCAAACCTACACCCGGACTATCTCTAGATGATTGACCGACGAGCGCGGCGTGGCCGTCCTCCTCGGCTCCCAAGTTCAGCTGAGCAGTGAACGTAGACGACCAGACCTGCACCCCTCAAATCTCCCTGCTCATCATCGCCTGTACGTACGTCTAGCGATGCGAGATGCATCGGAGGGCCAAGGAGTCGGTCGAGCTGAGACTCTGCAATACACACGCAGAGACGATACGGAGCGAAATGGCGGGTATGCGAGGAGGCCTGAGGGAGCACCGGGATGAAAGCCAGAACAATGGGCAGCATGCACCCGACCGGTGAGCGAGACCCTTGTAGAAAAGGGAAGGGAGAAGAAAGACCCACGAGAGGCCGCGAGAGACCAAGCTATGATCCGGGATGGAAGAGAAAAGAGACACGGGATGAAAGAGACGGCGAGAGAGGGAGGGAAGAAGAGATAGAGAGAGAGACAAAAAGAGAAAGAGAAGGGAAAGGAGAGAGAGAAGAGGAGAGGCAGGAGAGGGGAGGGAGGAGAAGAAGAGGGAGGGAGGACTGGAGCCAGGAGCACAGTGGTAGGGCAGCTGTCTGCTTTTCTTTTCCCCTGGTTCTATACACACACGCTTCTGAAACAGCCTCACCCCCATGCAGGAACATGGAGGGCACTGAGACCTGGGGGACCTGCATCCTATGGCTGGCGTCGTATATCAGGTCTTCTCATCCACTGTTTGTGAATTAGTTTCACTGCAAGTACATTGCCACTAAGATGGGGTAATTATTACACAGGAGGATTATGCTTTGAAACAAAGAGGGCTGTCTTCTAAGATGTGTCAGTACTCTAAGCTGTAAACACTCCAATCTTGGGAAATCTTCACACTAGCGGTGTCTATTTACTTCCTTTAGGTGACATTTACAACACTATCAGTAGAACAGTCACTCACACATCCTAAACGCACGCACTCACATGCTACGCAAGCTGTGCCATAGTGAGGGATACACACACAGCTGACACACACACGTGTGCCTGCACACACGCTAAAATATAACCCCCCCCCCCCCCCCCCTCCCCCACCAATGCCTCAAAAATCCAATGTAGGAAGTAGCATTCAAACTGCACACTTCCAGAAGCCTAGTGAGGAAGCAGCAGGAGAGAAAATAAACACTTGTGTTTGGAGGGGTAAACAGATCTAGTTGGAGAGGATTTATTCGAGACTCGCAGCCTCCTTAGCCGTCTGCCGTTTCCTTTGTTGGAGGGATCTGCAGGACGGGCACGCTTGGCAGACTGAGCGAGGGCTCCGTCAAGAACGACCGCCAGACAGACAGACCGGACGGCCCTCCAGAGCCATCTCAACCACCGTACAGTTCCAGAACAAAATGGCGACGGAGACGACAACACGACCCGACAATAACAACACCGCCCGGAGGCCGACTGACACCGGCGGTTCTCTCCGGCACGGAAATCGCCAGCCTCCTGCTGCTTAGCAACCGTCTCCTCCATCGCTGTAACTGTAATTAAGAGCGGAGGATGCCTCCGCGCCATCGCCTCGCATCCTCGTTAGGGAATGAACTTTGCCAGGGTGGTTGACGGGAGTCGGGCGGGCGCTGGCGGCCAGTCTCATTGATGGTGGCGGTAATGAGGTGGCCCTCCTGATGTGGGAGACAGAGCTAGAGCAGGTGTCACTGGCTCTGGGCTGAGGAGGGGGAGAAGGCTCCGGAACACCAAACGGCCACTTCTCATTCTCACCACCGGGATATTGTGCAATGCCTTTGTTCGAGGTGTCCGAGTAATTATTGAGTGGTTGTTTAGCAGGGGTGGAAATGTCTGGAAACGAAAATGTGCATCAGAAAGAGGTAATATTGGCTTTCTTATAAAGGCGGAGAGAAAGGGAGAGATTTATAAAAGAGAGAGAGAGATGATTAAGAACATCAAACACCTAGATGAAAGAGCGAATGTGCAGATGCTGTGTAATATCCAAGGAGCGATTGTCTGGGCAATTCATTCGTATTTCTCTGCAGTGCAGTAGGGGAGAGAGCAGGGGAGAGAGCAGGGGAGAGAGCGGGGGAGACAGTGGGGGAGAGAGCAGGGGAGAGAGCGGGGGAGACAACAGGGGAGAGAGCAGGGGAGAGAGTGGGGGAGAGAGCAGGGGAGAGAGCGGGGGAGACAACAGGGGAGAGAACAGGGGAGACAACGGGAGAGAGCAGGGGAGAGAGCAGGGGAGATAACAGGGGAGAGAACAGAGGAGAGAATAGGGGAGATAGCAGGGGAGAGAGCATGGGAGAGAGCAGGGTAGAGAACAGGGGAGATAACAGGGGAGAGAACAGAGGAGAGAATAGGGGAGAGAGCAGGGGAGAGAGCATGGGAGAGAGCAGGGGAGAGAACAGAGGAGAGAATAGGGGAGAGAGCAGGGGAGAGAGCAGGGGAGAGACCAGGCGAGGAAGCAAAGACGGCTTGCACTCTCCCATGTCATTATCCTCCCATGCACTCTTTGATTTTAGCACACAGGCCACCTCAAACCCACTCATCTCTCCCCTTCTGACAGCCCCCCACCCCCCAACACTCTCTGACAGTGTGACCAGAGGAGAGAGAAGCTTCACAGAGAACGAACGTGAACTGAGGGGTACAGCGAGTGGCACAAACTGAAGACCGAGCCCTTTCAGTAAAGGTTTGCCAGGAGTGGTATGACTTGAACAAATTCCATCTGGATTTGTTAGCCAGTGTTTGCCCCAAGCTTTGTCGTTCATCGACCCTGGATGGTGACCCAACCCCTGGCAGAAGCCTCAGACCTTGTCCTCCTGTTTGGCTGGGCAGCAGGGCAGAGAGGAGCACAAGGTCCAGCTCTCCTGAACCTTGCTGCGCTCAGCTGTAGTCAGGTCAGCACTGGCCAAATTGGTCCCTGAGGGGTGGACTCTCTGGTTGGCTCTCTGACCGGGACACCCAGACCTGGCATGGCCAACCACAGTTTAGAAAAGGCACAGTCCAAACCAGAGAGACACGCGATTGGACAGAAGTAGAGAAGTTGCGCTAGTTGTGGACCTGCCTGGAACAATATTATGTTACGATAGCGGTCTCAGTAATAGCTTTCACTCCCCCCCCCTCTCTCTCGCCCTCTCTCCCCCTCTCTCCCCCCTCTCTCCCCCCGTCTCCTTCTTGTAAATGAAGGCAGTTCTTGACACCGTATCAATTTCACACATATTCCGTTTTGCCTCGTTTCCCCCGATTTGAGGGTTTGATATCCAGTGTAGATATCATGTAGCAGTCTGACAGGCCCTCTCACCAGACTCACCAGAGCAGTGGGCCTTGTTCCGGAGTTTTCAATTAGATTTTGTTAGCAGAGACCAGGAGATGAAGCATGATAATGAACATGGCTTTGGAAAATGAGCTCCACTAAAAAGGATAGATTGGATTGGCAGGATTGAACACGACATTAATACCTGTCTGTGAATGCACAAGGTCATGGAGATTGACCCAGGTAGAGTGTGAACACTACAGATGGGCCTGATCGAGGAGGAAGGATTCGGAGTGTTGTTTCAGGACAGCTCGGGGGGTGGGCGAGAGACTCCGGGGTAAAGGAAGAGAGAGAGCTTTGGCGGCGGCCGGGAAGAGTGTCATCAAAAAGTGCTTTCCCTTCTTAGCGTTCCCCGTCTCCGCTGCAGGGCCACCAGATCCAGCTCGTCCACGCGGAAACGATTGTTTACCGGGACGTGGCGCTAAATGGCGTCCATATTTTGGAGAACTCTAGCGGCACAAATCAGCGTTCAGCTTGCTTCACTGATCTAAGATGAGACGACAAAAGGATAAGCGGGGGAAGGAGGGGGGGGGGGGGAAACGAATCAGCTCCGCCCCTGTGTGAAGGGACGGTGGAGGCGGGAGACTGTCCACAGAGAGATGTCTGCCTGCTCGAAACAAGCAGGAACAAGCAGCCTGACCACTCTGGCTGGCCAACATTTCACGCAAGGCCAGCGGGGCAGAGAGATCACTCTGAATGACGATTACTGCCGGACTTTATTTTGACAACAGACTGTCTGAGAAGCTGCCTGTGGTTAGAGAGAAATAAGAGGGCTTGACGGAAAGAGCTGTGAAACGCTGGTGACATTTTTGCATCGAGTATCGGAGCTATCGCTGTGAATCATTACGCTGTATGACTGGGCCTACTGAGGTGTTATATTATTAATATGTCTTTGTGGAGCTTATCCACATAAAGAGAACCAATCTGAAAGGTGTGCAGTAAACTGGAAAAACATTATTAGATGTTTCTCTCAGCAAGTCAAACGCAAATGTGTTAATCACACACTTGAAGGAAAACTCATTCTCACATTGACCATCTCCCGTCCAGGATAATGATGTAGGAAGGATGTATTTAGAAGCATTCTCCCTCGAAGTCTGCCAAGCGTGACGCTAACAGTAGACCTCCCGGAGTCGCTCATGGCAACCACGTATAAAAGGACGACCAAAGGTCATTGGCCCAGGGTGGCGTCCGATTCATCCCTTGCATGTTCAATGAGGGCATAGCAGCGTGATAGCACCAGAGGGTGAGATCATCTCTCACCCTTGCCCTTCACCAAGTTGATTGATTGAAGGATGATTTCGGACGTAAAATCTTCCCTCTCTGCGGGGTGTTCCTCCCTTTCCGGAGCAGCTGGGATGAGCGATGCGGTTGAGGACCAGGTGCTACTGGTTTAGACGGCTGCCTTCACACATCAAGTTCCCAGTCCTCGGCCTCAACAAGACCTCTCTTCTCCCTCCAACTCAGCCCTCTAAATAGGTCGTGTTTTCTGAGAGAGGAACTTGGTGGAACAGTGACATCGTTCATAGCCCTGTAGACACACTGGCTTTCTGATGATGTTCTAAATAGGCTCACTTTCTCCAGCTTATCAGACGCCACAGGCCAAGACTGTGTTAGAAGCTGGAACAGAGAGAGGGCTGTGTGTGTGTGTGTGTGTGGTGTGTGTGTGTGTGTGTGGTGTGTGTGTGTGTGTGTGTGTGTGTGTGTGGTGTGTGTGCTTGTGCGTGTGTCAAAAGAGAGAGGATCAGGATCAGACAGTGAGAACTGGAGTGAGACTGTACTATCAGACTGTGTGCAGGGCCCCGCAAGGCCAACAACGTGTCAGTCTTATTCTACTGCAGTCATGCAGTCACTAGACTATACTGTACCTGAAAGAGCATTCCTCTGTCCTGCGAGCATGGTCATCAGACACACACACACACACAAGACCTCTGTAGGCCCCTGAACACTCTCACTTCAATGATCAGTTCTTGAGATTCAATTAAAGGCCCTGTCAGAGTGTTTGGTGTGTGTGATTGCGTTTGTGTGAGTGTGCGTGTGTGTGAGAGAGTGTGTTGGAGCAGTGATCTGGTTTCCCCCTACCTTCTCTGAGATGTAATTACCAGAGCAGTGTTGCCGGGGGAGAAGGGAGGCGAAAAGAGGGCGGGGCGGAGTGGGGGAGGGGTTTGTGGAAATGGCTGGGGACAGGTGGCAAGGACTCTGGTTGTCGGCATGTCTTGCTGACAGTAATTGGTCGTCTGAAAGGGGAACATGCAGGCAGACATGTGTAGCCCCAGAGCACGGATCCTCACACGACTGCCTGGCGTGTCAAACACAGGCCAGAGACACTGAAATATGTTGTACGAGGACCCTTTACCTCGTCGCCCCACAGCCTGCTCACCGAGTCTGGGAGAAAGCATGTGTCTGAAGAGGCAGAGCGTTAGCCCTCGGAACTAAAGCCCAGAGCATGAATGCTGAACCGGGTCAGCGCTGTGTGTGTGTGTGTGTGTCTAAACAACTTTAATTGTATTTGTAAAGCCATGTTTACAGACAATGTCACAGAAGGTTTCACATATACCTATAGAACTGCTCCTAAACCAATCTGAACCCTTAATGCATATGTATATGTAGAGTACAAGCATTTGTGTCTGTGTCTGTGTGTGTGTTGTCAGCATGTCTATAAGAATCTAGAAGGTGTGTCTCCCTGGATTTCTGTTAGTGTATCTTGAAGCCCCCCTGCTGTAATATCCTGGATCAGCACTAAGGGAGGAGCTATAACCTGGTAGCATTCTGTTCTGTCAGCCAAATGCTAATGAGTGTGGAGCTGGTGCTCTAACTGGGACTGGGGGGGGGGCAACACACACACAGGGTCAACAATCATCACACACAAAGACATCCCACACAGACACGCACGCACACACACACACGCACGCACACACACACACACGCGCACACACGCACGCAGAGGCGTGCCCACACACACGCACACACGCACACACGCAGCCTGGAAATAGATCCACATCCATCTATATCCCACTGTAAATCCTCATCAGCATGTCTGTTGCCCTATCTGTTACCGTCAACAGCCAAATATCTAGTAGTGTTACAGTGAACACAGGATGTCATCACTTCAACAGGAGTCATTTCCGTGACTCCCCGCATCTCTAAACAACGTGACAGCTGTGCTTGTGGGACACACCATCCGTGGCCCGCTGATGTAGTCACAAAGCCGCATCCCGACCCAATCCCCCAAGATCAGGATATGAAATAAAGATGAGCGTGAAATGCAACAAATTGCGTTCTGAGACGAGGGAAATATGAGAGAGAAAAGGGGAGATGGGGCACAGAGAGAGTGGGAGAGAGGAGAGAGGAGGAGAGGTGGGGAAGGGACAGGGAGAGAGAGAGAGAGAGAGAGAGAGAGAGAGAGAGAGAGAGAGAGAGAGAGAGAGAGAGTAGACGTGAGTGAGTGACGCTCATAGGAGTGAAAAATGAAGGCTGCAGTGACTGAGTCGCTTCAGGCAAGGCAGTCAGCAATATAAACAGATAAATGAGTGCAGGGTAGAAAGCAGAAATGGGGAGAGAGGGCTCTCGCATCCTTTCTCTACCTCTCTCTCCCTCACACAACCTTTACAAACACACCAAACACACCGCACACTCTGCACCCTGAGAGATTGAGAGCCTGCCAGTGAACAGGGCAGGGAACAGACAGCCATCAGGCAAATCATCCCCAATCAGTATGCCACCGCAGGATAATGACATGCAGGGAACATGAGGTATGAGCTGTTAGACTGAGCTAAAGCAAGCCCTGCAACTCATAGCAAAGTTAGCAAACAGATGTTGCAGACTGCATACTAAGTGCTCGAGGTCACTGACTGTTCCCTCTCCAGGAATAAGCACGTCTGATTAAAGCCCACTGCATCCAAGTTTATAGGATTCTCTGAATTTCTGCTTGATCAAAATCTGTACATGTTTTGCAGGCTTTAGTTAATTATAGACGCTCTATACTTCACCCGGTCTCTGATTTCAACGTGCTTGTCTTGATGTTGTCAAACTCATCTGTGTTTTTATTCTTTGCAGGATGTTTGACGCTTTTCCTTTAAATGTATCAGAAGAAATGGCAAGAAAGATTTTTTTTTTCTTTCCTCAAGCTTTTAAATGTCTCTCACGCCTGATACATCATCTGTCCAGCTGTTGGCTAAGCCTCAAGACTCCTCCCACCAGGTTATCCATCCACAAATCCCTCCAGCAGCCAGTCAGCCAATCAAGACAACTCATTAGACCCATAAAAAGCACATAAAAGAATGATGAAGCCTGACAAAGACCATCATCACAGTCACAATATGGGTCCCGTGTCATTAAACTCTACAAAGCAGGCTTGAGGAGTCTGGGAAATGCCATATGATTCAACCATTTCCAAAGTTGAATCATTTTTTTGTTTTTTTTTGAGACAAAAGAAAGAACATCCTAACTTTTACATCACAGACTTTTGTTAAAGGTACAGTATGTAAGATTTTGCCTGTAAATTCTGTCCCCGGTAGCAACGCAGGTTTACCACCACAACATCACAGGAATCTTGTAATATTTGGAGTGGCCAGTTACTGCCAAGCCAATTACTTTCCGGTCAATGTGTTCCAGCCAATCGCCTTTGGCAAGAGACTTTCCGTCCTGTCTTATTTTCAATACCACTGCTCAACTAGAATCAAGCTAAAAGATAGAAGAGGACTTGGGACGAGAATCAGGGGCACTGTTTCTAATGTGTACATGTCTTTTAGAATATGCCTGCAGACTGCAGCTTTAAATGATAGGATCTTTTGTCATGATCCAAAGCCTTTTGTTTTGGCGCTCCCACATAGATGCATCTACGTTGTACAATCTAGCTGGAGTAGGACAAATGAACTCAACTGAAATTGGCTTAAAAAACACTTTTCTTTTTTTGGGGGGGGGGTGAAATTAAGAGAGCATTAGGACAGAAATGACTGTAATCCTGTCATTATTAGAACAAATGAAGCCACTCAGTCTGGCTGAGGAATGGAGGAAAATGGAGAAAAGAATAAAGATAATAGAAATAGAGTTGCAATAAGTGACAGTTAGTTCTCATCTCACACACGCACTAATGTGTTTCATTTAAGAGAGCATCCTAAAGAGTAGAACGCCAGAATTTTATGGCTATTTTTTGTGTGGAGCCTATCTCCTGTCTGGATGCGACAAGATGGGGGGGCCACCCCCCCTGGCTCTTCCGCAGCATCCAGCACACGAGCACAGAAGTGGAGAGTGTGTTGTGGGTCTGGTGAAGTGGAATCCATGTTGTATGGCAGTTTCCCCGGAAGTCAGCTCCCTACCATTCTGCCACGCCTGCACCATACAGGCTCCCTTGGATACATGCAAGGGATAAACATGTGTGCGAGGGTACTTGGGGGATGCCGCTGGCTCTCGGTCTCTGTTCTCTTCCTTCGCGTGTCCTCTCTCTCTCTCTGTCGTCTCTCTCTCTCATCTCTTCTCGTCTCTCTTCGTCGTTCTTCTTCTTCTCTCATCACTCTCTGTCACACAAACATACACACGTGCACACACACACAACACTTCTCAACTCTCACACCACACCACAACAATTATAAAACTTCGAGGATTACCTCCGCATTGCAATTGTACTGACACCACACCACAACACACACCACACACACACACACAACACACACACTCGCACATGCCTGGTGATCCTTGAGAAGTAAATGGGCAGATGGGCGCAGTGCCTCGCCTGGTCGAATATTGGTAATGTCGCGTACGGAGGATTTAATACTTAAGGGTGTTTAACACTGTGAGTCAGTTGAAACACTGACTGGCTGGAGTGCTGTGCTCATGTGACCCCCAGTGGCCCAGGTTCCGGAAAGTGACGGTGTGTGTCCAGGGGTCACATCTGTCTGGGGCCCAGGGCTCCTAGAGGCCCAGAGGGGCCAGAGACACACCTGGGATATGAATGTACTCAACTTACAGACTAAGGACACACATGCACAGACCTCACACTACAACACACTAACATGGCAGCCACAGCGTATGGCTGGATTCTTTCTGTTTTGGAACAGACGAATGTCTTTCAAAGAGGATTATCTTCCGCTTAAAAAATCTTATTTCGGAGGGGTTAGCGTATGTGTTGCTGTATGTGTATGTGCTTCGATGGTGTGTACAC
Organism: Plecoglossus altivelis; assembly: GCA_036571765.1. Lineage (NCBI taxonomy): Eukaryota > Metazoa > Chordata > Actinopteri > Osmeriformes > Plecoglossidae > Plecoglossus > Plecoglossus altivelis. The sequence continues at coordinate 14,308,664 of BROE01000016.1, read as the reverse complement.
ACTAGCGCTAGTGTGAGTGTGCCTGTCTAAAATGAGATGTGGACAGAGTGACTTTGGCAAGCCTATTTGTTATTGATCCCGTCTCTGGCTGTGAAACAGCGTCTGTCAGCACTATGCCCCCCGTCCGCCCCGTTCGCCCCCCCTGTTCCCCCCCCAACCCCCACTCGCTCCCTGGCTCCCGAAGAGCAAGCCCATGCTGGGAATATTCATGAGGGTTCCAAACAGTCTGCTGAAATGATAAGAACCCTGACAAATCACTCAGTCCACCGGCGTGTCGGACGGCCAAGACTCAGCGGGCACCTGGAGGTCACTAGATTGACTACAGGCAGCCGGACACAGAGATCTGCCTTCACCAGTAAACACCTTTCCACCTGAATGAAAACACTCATATTAGAAAACCTCCTATAGGCCGTTTTGTTGTGAAACTCGCTGGTTTGGAACCCAGGATTTTGAAATGTGCCAGATTTTCAAAAGGTGGTGTGTTTACCATCTATAAACATATTTTTTTATGACTGAAGACAAGAAAGTCCTTGGCTAGGGCGTTCAGAGGATAAGAGGATAACAGAGACACTGGAATTGTTTGATCCTTTAAACACTTCTTTTTGTTACCTGTGTGACCTTTCAGTGAAGTTCCCTGGAGTGCAGTGTTTTAACTCAGGGCTATGCGCTGCTTCAATCAATAACTGAACAATCCTCCCACTGCAAGAAGAACCACAATAGTAGCTCTGAGATTTTTAAACTTTCCTGATGGCATTTTGCCATTGCGTCACAAGCACTTGCTTGGAAAAGGTCACATTCAAAAGCAGCATCTCACAGTGTCTCTCTCCCTCTCTCCCTCTCTCTCTCTCTCTCACACACACACACACACACACACACACACACACACACACACACACACACACACACAGACACAGACACAGACACACACACGTTCATTCTACTCTCAACCACTCTCTGCTAATTAAAGTGTCTTACATGAAAAGCCTCTACTACGGCTGAATGTAGGAGTGACCCTCTAGACAAGGTGAGGCCACAGGCCCAGCAGTCATGGGAGCAGATGAACTGTTGGTTCAGCGAAGGCAGAAGGGCTCTGAGTGTGCCTCAGGGGTTGAGGAGGGCACACAAGCTGGCATGCTGGCATGGTCGAGACGGCGCAGAGAACAGAAGGGAACAGGTGTTCTGGGACCGAATAAACTGCCCCCGAAAAATCTGAATTCTGACATGATTATGCAGTCACTCCACTATTTCTAGAAACCTATTCCTAAACCTTGCCTTAGGCCTGATCTCAACCATTACCATAGCCCTAAACCTTAGATAATGGTTACCAGAATAACAGAGCATAATGCATGCATCACAGTGGGGGGTCTGGAGCTCCGATTTCAGACAAAAAGATGAGTCAGAGACAACATTTTAAGCGCTTACCGATGTTACGGTCGCTCACCAAGGCACAGACATCTCCGGAATGCCACACCGTGCAAACATCACCGGAAGCTGCTAATATGGGTGTCTTTAAGGTCGTCCTCTCCCTTCATTCATCCCCCCTATCTGTTCCTCCCTCCCCTCTCTCGTTCCCTTCCACCCATCCTTCCCTTGACATCATCCCTTTGTCTGGCAGGGTTGACAACATTGAGATCCAATCTGTCACCTGGGGTCCCGCTAGGATTCCTCCATTATTCTACAGCAAAAGCAAACATTCTGGGGGTAATAGAACCAAATAGAAGAGGGAATCCTCTCCACCTCGCATCACAACCTGCCTTTGACTTTGTCCCGGGCCCAGGGGCTTTAACCATCCTCGCTCAATTGTCTTCATAAATATCGTAATTGAGGGAACACGCTCTCGTTGATTGGTGGTTTATGAAGCTCATATTGTTAATTTGATGGAGAGATAAGATGAATAAGGGCCTATTAGCGGACACGTTGATGGCAAGATGATAACATGTAGCTGGTCATGAAAGAGAGACATATTTCAAGCCTGGGGGAGACAGGAGACGTGTAAAAAAGCTGAATTCGAGCAAGGAAATGGTAGCAAGGGACAGGAAGACGAAGAAGAGACGAAACAGACAGAGAAATAGCAGCTGTGAGAGTAGCACGACCCCTGACTCCAAGTACACCCCATCAGGACCAAGTATCAGACCTGCCTTCCCTTAATGACCACCACCACCATCGCTGCTGCCACCGCCGCCACCACCACCACCACCACCACCACCACCACCACCACACCCTATCTGCCTTCCAAGAACCACCATCCTGCCATCTATGCTTTTCAGAAATGCCATCGCAAATTGAGATCAGCCGCAGTTTATGCATCGATGACATTTCTTGTCGTGTCGATCACAAAGGTCAGACCGCACCTGAAGGCTGTGGGCCAGAGGAGATACAGCATGGACTGGGGTGGCCAGCCGTCAAATCCAGTCCAGTAGGCACTGGTACCCCTTTCCTGTAGCTGCAGCACCATGAAATACTGAACCGTTAGCGTGAGTTGCAAGGAAAGGATGTTGCATCTCAATGTTAATGTGACTGCAGTCCTTGAAGAGATTATCCCAGTGACTCGTCCTTGGCTCGCTCCACCCACCATGGTGACCTGTGACTCACGCAGGTTGGAATCTGTCACTGCTCATCAGTGTTCTTCCAAAAACTGATAGAATCATCCCAGTATGTCCCCACGCTTGCATGCAAACAATCCACTCACTGATAAATGCCTCAAGTGTAAGCCAATCACAGACAACCTTGAGGGCACATTGAGGCAGGATTAAAATGACGTGCGCAATAGTGCAGATAAATTAAATGAAGTCCTCTTAGCACCTGTTGGAAACAATAAAATCAAATGGATTGATTTTAGTATACACGGAGAAGCCAGTCATCTAATCACTGGGACCAGAGTCAATGGAAAGATGCAACCGTCAGATAACAGTGGCTTCACAGCCTACGTATGTGACCAAGACCAGTGGACTGAAACATCATCAAATCCAAAGTAAATGACCCCTGTGATTCACCATCAACCCCGTGGGTGAACTCATTCATCAGTGGAGCATCAGATTCAGCAGATTACCCTCTCATGCGTGATACTATCGCGTCATTTGACGACACATGATTGCAACCATGGCCTGGTCGTGACCTAAAACACGTATGTCATTACGTGTACAAAAGGGCACACATATTCATTTACTCTTTCTCTCAAACCCCCCCCCCACCCCCACCACCACCACCACCACACACACATTCAAACACACTCGCACATGCACACACACGCCCTTGCACGCGTACACAACAGATGGATACATTGAGCTGGAATGAAGCGGATCTGGAGATGTTGTTCACCTTTACGCCATGCAGATGATTATCAGGAGCTGTCCAAGTGTCTAACAGGAGAAGAAAGTATTGATCCTGATCAACCTTGCTGATAACTCTGGCAGGCTGGAACATATGCTGGGTAGGGCCTCCACACTGGCCTCCACACTGGCCTCCACACCAGTCTCCACACCAGCCTACACAACAGCCTCCACACCAGCCTTCACACCAGCCTCTATACCAGCCTCCACATGGGTCTCCACACCCGCCTTCACACCAGCCTCTATACCAGCCTCCACATGGGCCTCCACACCAGCCTGGACAGCTGTCTGCTATCCCCAGTACACCTGGTCATTTCGGAAATAAAACTTTGTGATGGAAAAGGGCCGTGTCAAAGTAAACACTGTGTCTAGGGAGCCAGGCTTTTCTCCACTTGGCTGTGGCAAGGGCTCAGTGAGGGCCCCTAGGTGGCTGACAGAATGCCTGTCCAGACAGGACGTGGAAAACTATTGGATTCATAGAGGATCATTTAGGTCCTGCACACTGAACATGCTGTCCACCTAAATGGATGCGCAGGGTAGTGGCAGAACTCATTCAGATAAGCGGACAGATAATTCCTCATCACCCTTGAGAGTCCAGAAAGAAGTAGCTCCTCCTGCCAACAGCTAAAGGGGATATTATATGAAATCTGCCATCAGCAACTAAGTCTCTAAGTTTTACACAGGAGAGTAAAAGAGAGAGTCTAAGAGAGAGATTAAGAGAATACGAGAGAGGGAGAGAGAGAGGTAGAGATAGGTAGAGAGTTAGGGAGAGGTGGAGAGAGGGGGTAGAGAGAGGTAGAGAAAGAAAGGGAAAGAGAGGTAGAGAGAGAGAGGGAGAGAGAGGTAGAGAGAAGAGGAATGATTCAGCAAAATATAATGCAGCTTGTGTTCCTTCCACGAGTCTCCCGTCACTATGACTCCACACTGCTGTTCCAGTCGCCCATAGCGACACTGCCCAGGACAGGCCACATTGGAGGCCCTGGCTTGGTAAAGCTTCCAGCCTCTGCTGCTGTCCTATCAGGCTCACCACACATGGAGGCACGTGGGAGCATGTCCAGAGTGTGCCACTAGGGCGCTTTGGACAACGCTGATTGGTTGTTCAGCACATAGCCTTATGCATAAGGGGGTTGCTAGGTGAGTAGTAGAGAGCCCTAGTAGTCAGTCCAATACTCTTGACTCATGCTTGAGCTCTTGTCTACCTTAAACACTCTCCTGGCTGTTGAATGTATTATCCCAACCTCTATATTATAGCTGGAATATCTACTGGGATGTCTTATGACTGAACAACTGTGTGGGTGGGAGAAGGTAACTCTCTAAGAATTTTTTTTTTCCCTGCTTGTAACATACAAATGTCACCTGGAAATTTGGACTTAATGGGTGTGTGTGTGTGTGTGTGTGTGCATGTCTGTGGAGTGCATCTGTCTGTGGAACAGTGTATATGTGTAGATTTTTATACTTGTCTACTTGTTTTGAGGGGGGGCAGGCTTGTTTGTTTGTGCATCTGTGTCTGTTTGAATGCTTCTTAGTACCACATGTCTGTATTTATTGGTAAGGATGCTGGACCGGACACCCCCCCCCCCCCCACCCACACACCACACAACACACACCACACACACCCCCAGCTGGAGGCTACATCTGGAGCAGCAAATCTGGTGACTGTCCCTACCTTACATAACATCTCTGTTAGGAAGGACAAGCACAGCACAAATCTCCGTGTGTGTATATGTGTGTGTATATGTGTGTGACGTGTGTGTGCCTGTCCTGTGTAATTAACCGTGTGGCAGCAACCTATAACTTCTATAGCAGCATCCCCAAGTGTTTCTAATAGTCTATTTGCATCGGATATGGTCAACACTGTCCACGTTGTTGACTTTCAATTAACTCACCGCTGAAAATGTGTGTTTTGAGTTTGTTTGAGTGTCTCTATGTTTCAACAAATGCTTAAGTGGGAAAAGCAATAAGCCCAGGCAAAGAATACAATTTCCTTTAAATAATTACGTCCAGCTACCAGTTCAGCAAACTATTCTCCGGGGAAGAATAGGGAATATGAATGAAAATGTGTTTGTCTGAAAAGCTGTAAACAAATATTGGAGCGCTGCTTGTCTGGAACTCTTCTCAAATGCATGTGTGCATCATGGGTTTAATATCGTTGAAACAGTCGTTAGCACACTGTCAGCTGTCACAACACTGACTCACCAGCTGAAACACAGACAGTAGGTGGGTTACAGTGCACTGCCAAATACTGCACCAGTCAAATCAACATGTATTTCTTAAATACTCCATCATACAAGTTTGATCTGTTGTAAATTACGTTTTTGCTGATTCAGGAAGCGTGTGCTTTCCAAACAAAAAGACGTCAGATTTCGAAATACAATCAAATAGATATGTGTGTGTGCAGTCGTACATAGGGGCTCTGTTTCGAAACGAGCGTAATGAAACGACACAACGCGCCAGGGGATTCTGTTTAAACTCACGACATACCTTAAAACCAAAAGCTGTTTCGGAGGCAAGGCCCTAGAGACACGCTGCAGCATGTATCCACTGCCATGAGCTGAGGTCTTTAGAAGCCCATGTTCCTGTCACTCCACATCGGATCAAAGAGATAGAGGGAAGCATGGAGCCGCAGCAAGCAGCAAGCAGCTGACCCTGGGAGCTACAGTCATGCACTGTACCTTTAAGAGGTGTGAGCACGCGTGTGCGTGTGCGTCCACACACGTGTGTGGGGGTGTGATCCCCCCCCCCCGTACACCTCGTCCACGGTCTTGGTACCTTTGCTTATCGCCGCCTGTTGTTCATGTGGGAGTGTTCATGTTGTGGGAGTGTGTGCGTGCGTGCGTGGGAGCTAGAGAGACAGAGAGAGGGGAGGGAGGGAGAGAGGGAAAGGGAGTGAGGGGGGAGAGAGAGAGGAGAGAGAGAGAGAGAGCGAGAGAGAGAGAGAGAGAGAGAGAGAGGAAATAGAGTGAGCTGAGGGGCTAGAGGGATGTTGATGTGGAGTAAAGACAGACAGGTGTATCTGATTAAGAGAATTGGCTGAATGCCCGGCAATTGTAACGACTGTTTCTCTTTTGGGGGGAACAGAAAAGAAAATCCTACAAAATACAACAGAAAGTGAAAGCTGGAGGCAATACAGTAGCCTTCTCTTTCATAGCTTGATGGCACCTTCCAGACTGTGAAATCGATGGCTATATGGCAGCGCGTGTGTGTGTGTGTGTGTGTGTGTGTGTGTGTGTGCGTGCGCGCGTGTGTGTGTGCGTGCGTGCGTGCGTGCGTGCGTGTGTGCGTGCGTGCGTGTTTGTGTGTGTGTGCGTGTGTGTGTGCGCGTGTGTGTGTGTGTGTGTGTGTGTGTGAGTGCCTACCAGGCAAACACCCCAGCACCATGGTTGTAAACATGTCCAAATCTGACATGGCTCCAAATTGAAAATGAGATTTGACTCTCCAAACTCTATCACAGATCCGTTTGTATTCTATAATACTCTAAATCGTATGCAATCAGGGAGAATAAGGTGATGACCACAAAATCCTTGTCTGCATTCTGGGCCTTAATTAAGAAAGCGTATGTACTCTTCAAAGTACTGTGTTTTGCGCGCGCGTGTGTGTTTGTGTGTGTGTGTTTACAACATCAACTCTTGTGATTCCACGTGCTGCTACATCAATATACATGAGATGCAAAGTCTTTAAAAATTGAGCATGCATTAATAAGAAACCAGCCGATATCTCCGGAGTGTCTACGGTTACTGCATGAACTCAGCTCCCACAACACAACTTATTTGCAATGCAAATTGGGATTTATGTGTGCTTCCCCCCTCTCCCCCTCCTTACTCCACTGACACCGCTTAATTTGAGTGGTGTCTTTCAGTTCGTACGAACAACAGGTGTCCTGGGTGAATTGCATGCTGGGAGTCGGAGGCCTATCAAAAAGCTTTCTTCACGCTGGTTGGTAATGTTTTGTTTGAGCCTACCTCCTGTTATCTTGTCCTGCGTTGTTGTGGCTGAGGTCTGGGACACAGCAAGCAGCGCAGTGGGAGGGGCACAGATTGAATTATTGAATGAGCACATCAGGTGTCAGTTTGATTGGCTGACGTAGTGGAGAGAGGCTTCTGCTGGTTAATGAGGACTCCCTGAGGCCTGTGGATGTGACCCTAATACCGGGCTTGGGGTATGCAGATGCTAATGTGACAGGCAGGTTTAGTTTCCATTTTGACGTGTTTCAACACACAAGGATTTGCGTGCAACTGTGTGACTGTTGGGGAGTAGAAAGTGAAGCAGCACTAGCCATTAGCTCGGTTGGACCCGTCGAAGTCTGTTGGAAATTAGACCTGGTAGAAATAACACCGATCTCAGGAATAATGCTTTGCAGAAAATGACATAATTTCATGGAGCATTTGTCACATTTATAGGCATTTAAACCAATACATTACACCCTGCTTTAATGGCTTTCCGTTATCTGTTTTAGAAGCGCCGCCGCCATTGTAAAGACAAGAGAGCCAGAGATACGAGAGAGAAAGACCAGGATTTGCAGGTCTCTCTAAAAGGACTGCAGTCCAGGATTAGTTGCTCTCCAGTTGCTGAACGCCATCAGCTCCAGACAGCGCCGCCTTGAGGCCACGTGCAAAGTTGACGGTCGTGACGGCACGGACGCCGTCAGTCATACATGCATTGATTCAGACACCAGAAGCTCCCGTACGTGACCCTAGAGATGACACTATCAGTTCAACATCACCTGAACACACAGAGTAGCTGGACCAGACTAAAGCAGCGTTTCCATCCTGCGCTTCCCTCTCATAGGCTCGCCACCGTATAGGACATCACCCGATTGGTTGGGTTGACCTTGTGTCAAACACAGGGCGAGTACAAAGGTGTTGTTCATTATTTACGAGGCGGCACTCTGGCAAACAATGCAGGAGTAATGGTCTGTTTCAGGCAGACAAGCACGGCATCTCTTATTCTCACAAGGGTGAACAAGCCAACCATTTAGCGCACGTAGAAATGGCTTCTGGCTATTGGCACACGAAGATGAAGAACGCCAAACGAAGAAGAGGACAGTCTGTCACTTAAATATGAAAACAGACTCTACATTTGCCAGGTTTTGGCAATTAGCACTAATTCTGACTTGGTATGGCACACGTTGACAAACTTCTACCAGCCAGATTTGAAGGAACGCACTGTAGCCGTTTGAATGCACGGTTAAGACAGAAGATGAGATAAGTCCGCATGTTATTAATCGACTCGGTGGTAAAAGACCTATAAATTTCACGATTGATTAATCAACTTACAATTCTTCATTGTAATATCACATCCTGCAGTTGGAAAGATGTCAAATATAGTCAAAATACCGTAGATGGTATAAGTGAATCCAAGCGAAAATGTTGTGGTTTTTACGATGGATGAGACAGCCAATATAAACTGAGAAGTGGAACTAATGTATCAATTAATTATAGATTATAATGTTTTAATATCACACTAAGCAGATACACAAGTATAAAGCAAAGTGAGTTTTCTACAGCAGTGAGATGGTTTTAATTGCAAGGAATTTTGTGGGGAAAAAAACAAAGCTAGCACAGCAGATGCCAAAGCTTTCCAGCTCACAGCCCTGAAAGACAAGCCAACGCATCAATTAAGATGTCTGGAGAGATTCTTAAATAAGACATTCTAGCAGTGAAGGTAGCCAATTCTCTCTTTCTCCCCGTTTACCAGCTTCAGTACAACTGGCTCCGAAGTCTACTATGTGTGTGTCTGCACAACAATTTTACAGGTGCCACGATCTCTGAAATACAGTGGTCACACCGTGCACTGGCTTTGGAACTGGAGAGATGTTAGCCTTGAATACAAGCTGAACGCTCTCCCAACGCTCTCATGACTCGATGCAATTCCTTTGGAAAGAAGACGGAAAAAAAAGACAATGAAAAAAAAAAATCACTTGGCCTGATTAACCTAAATCACCGAAAATAACTCATCGCTTTCTGAGCAGCTGCGAAGTCGAAGGCGTTGCCGGTTGACGTCTCGCAGAAGTGAGATAAAGGCATCTCTGTCAGCGGGATTGCCATGGCAACAGTCATGGTGCTGTGTGTGTATGTAAGTAACAACAAACACACACAAAAAAAGTCTGTTGCGGCAACATTTCCAGGTGGTCCATGAAGTCCCCTTCTTCAGTGTTCTTATCACCTCCTGACACTTAACTAATAAGTCTTAGTGTTCCCATTGCTCAACCTTCCTCTCTCCTCATGCCTGAGTTTTCTCCAAGTCCTGATGGTCTAGCGGGAGCTGCCTGACAACCAACATGAGGTGTCGAGCCATGGAAGAAATGGCCTCCATTATGGGAAGTCAATTCAGCATATCTGCATATGTGGGGGTCTATCTATGGGAGTCTACTATGCAAAAAACCCAAACGATGGCACATAATGACTTTCAGTAAGCTCTTGGAAAGCGATCGGGAGTTTAAAGGACTATTTTGGACGCCATCGCGGTACGTCCACTGAGCAAACCGCCGGCGGGGAGATCTGGAAGCGGGAAAAAGGAGACGATTGAATATATAATTGATTTCAACGCTAAGAGAGATGCGTTGGTTTGGCGTGCGTGTGTGGTGGAGACCATTAGAGGCAGGCGGAGGGGGGGGCTGCCTCCACAGCCGGTAGTAATGGCCTCTATTCAGCCCTGAACCCTTCATAGGGGCAAGGAGGACAAGGCAGCTTCAGTCCTTCAGTGCAGGACTGGCACTCTCTCTCCATCTCTTTCTTCCTCATTCACCTTCCTTCTTTCCTTCCTTCCTTCCTTCCTTGCCAAAATGCATCTTTATCTGGGATTTCCCATTTCAATACGTTTTATCTGTAGTCGTTTTTTGTTTCTTGTGTATTTGATGGGTTTCACATTGTGTGGCTTTTCAGTGTCTTTCATTTGAACAACACCCGGACAGACATGAACACACACACACACACACACACACACACATGCACGCGGGCGATAACAAGATGACCTACCTTCAGACCAGGAACCTGCGGTCTGCATACATGCTAATATTTATGAATAGACGTATGCAGGGTAACATGGAGTGGCAGCCATGTAATTAAAGTCAGCAAAGCCTGCAATGCAGATCCGACCACGACACACAACACGGTGTGGCTCTAAATGAAAGGAATTAAAAGGGAATTTGTTTTGAGAGCGATGCTCTCAAGCGAGTCCTTCTTGCACGTAACATATTCTGAGCAGGATGCATATGCAATTTTAATTTGGAAATGTCTAAGTACATAAGAACATAACACACATACCCAACCACACGCATCCACCTCCAGCCGAGTGTGCTAACCAGGATAGCAGATCAGGCATTAGTGTAGCCACCCACTCTGGCGTCAAGTTCCTCCCACACAGATGAGCAGACGCAGTTGACATCCGGTAGCCACTGATGCTAACCCCATCATGTGCTCACACAGGCAGGGGTTGGTGTGGTGTGGTGGTGGTGGGGGAAGGTGTCCGAGACCCTCTATAAATAAGTCTATAGAGATACCCATGGAAACTGTCAAAATGCTCGGGGGTTCCATAAAATTAGTCCACCTTTTTTTTTACGCATCAGCAAAGCTTGATATAGTTGAATGTGTGAATATCAGATAGGCTACACGTACGTTAAAATTCCAAACAGAAGATTTCAAGATATTAGAAAGTGGAAAAATATACATATGGGATGCAAATATAGTCTGCAGATTTTTTTTTACTGTTGTGTTTAACAGGACCCCGAGAGTCAGAGATCACTTCAAACGTTCAAACCCTGAACTAGTTATAAAGTGGACTCCTAGAGATCGTTCAGTGAGGGTCTGTACTAGCATAGACTCAGATACACGCCACACCTTTCACAGCTTAACGACATCATAGATAAAGTCATTTTAAAGTCAGACGTAGCGTAAACAATGAAGGGATAGCTATAAATAATTTACCCGACCCTTCTTTCTTCCTCTCTCTCTTCCTCCCCTTCATCGTCATCCTCATTCTTTCTGTCACTAGATATCTTTGTATCTCTCCCTCCCCAGTGGTCTTCCTCATTGGATTCCTTTCATCTTGTTTCTGCCTGTCTATCGTCTTCCTTCTTTGTCTTCCTCGTTCACTTAACCCAGTTCTCTCACCCGTCCCTGATCGCAGTCTTCCTGAACTCCCCTCTTCCCTCCCTCCTGCTCTCAACCCCTCCCAGACATTCCTCTCCGCCTTCCACCCCGTCTCTCTCCTCTATTTAATCTTGTCCCTCCATCTCTCTATCCTGTCCCTAAGACGCGTGCCCACCTCCTACCTACTTATTTGTCAACCTCTGCCTTGACACCCCTTGAAACAAATCTTCCCCTCAACACCCCCCCTGCCCCGCCCCAACCACCCTTCCATTCTCCCTCTACCTCCTCTCCCTGTCCTCCCGCCCTCATCCTCCCACTCTCAGCGCCTCCCTCCAGCCATGGTGGTGGGAAGGGGAGTGCGGAGGCTCCACTTGGGCAGCACATCTGGGCAGCTCATGTGCAGCAGACCCATTGAGCCGCGGGCGTCTGATAGCAGAGCCCCCCCACCTTCCTCTCAGTATTGTCTCAAAGCTGCTTAGCGTGCAGCTCTCACAGGCTTATTGTTGCATTAATGCTCCCAACAGCAGCAGAGCAGCAGCATGTCCTGGTGTGAGGTGGAGGATACACAGCCTCAGGAGGGTTAGTCTGTGTGTGCCTGTGTGTGTGTTTCTGTGCGGATAAGAGTGTGTGTGTGTGTTTCTGTGTGAATAAGAGTGTGTGTGTGTTTCTGTGTGAATAAGAGTGTGTGTGAGTGTGTGTTTCTGTGTGAATAAGAGTGTGTGTGTATATTTATGTGTGAATAAGAGTGTGCATGTTTGAGTGTAAATGCGTGTGTATGTCTGTACTTACCGTACACATACGTGGGAGCAGTGACACCTCTGCCAACACCATGTGTCATGGGTCATGGTGTTGGTGGAGGTGACTGGAGGGGGGGGGGCGTGACACATGTGATCAAGGGTCATGGTGTTGGCAGAGGTGATGGGAGGGGGCGGCGTGACAGATGTGATCATGGGTCATGGTGTTGGCGGAGGTGATGGGGGGGCATGACACATGTGATCAAGGGTCATGGTGTTGGCGGAGGTGAAGGGGGGGATGTGACAGAGTGACAGATGTGATCATGGGTCATGGTGTTGGCGGAGGTGACAGGAGGGGAGGGCACTCAAGTGCTCAGGGGTTAGAGTTTGTTTGTAGCTTTGTGAAGCGAAGGAAAACAGACAAGGAGAGGAGAGATGACGGCAGGACATGGCGCCAGGGAGTCTTGCTGAGCTACATTAGCCTTGTAATGGAGGGCAAGCACTACGTGTTCCAGAAAGCTAGCTACGGCATGGCAGAAACAGAGAGACTTTGTAAGCCAAGCTAATGTAAGCTACAGGCTTAAGAGCTCCATGAAGATGTGATTTAGAGGCAGATAGCTGATGGGTGGTAAGAATCCACCATGGTAGATGGCATAATCCAGATAAATATGGATGTGATGTTGCATGGCTGTCTGTGCCTGACCCGGCCAATCACAAGAATAGAGTCCTCCCCACCATGACTGCTTTTTAATTATGATGGAAAAACAGCTCATTATTCAGTGTCCTCCATGTGACTTCTCTTATCTGACTGAACTGCGATGGTGAAGAGCAGTTCTCGTTAAGTGCAAGCACTGAAGGCGATCATCGTGTCCTGTGTGGGCCCGTTTCTAAATGTTGCCCCCTTCCCAGTCACTCTCATATAAAAAAAGGAAAATCAAAGGAAAACGGAAGGTTCGCTCTTGTTAAAGTAAAGGTTACATAAACAAAGAGATCGGATAAGAATATCAGACTGCATGAGTAACAGCCTATGGGGATATGAGTGCCAGGATTCCCCCCCGATAACCCGCCCTGGAAACCTTCCCCGGCAACCCGCCCCGGCAACCCGCCCCGGCAACCCGCCCCGGCAACCCGCCCCGGCAACCCACCCCGGCAACCCACCCCGGCAACCCATCCCGGCAACCCACCCTTGGCCCTGGTCCGTTGGACTGTTAGCAGGCCGTCTCAGCTCAGATTTCAGTTTTGGTCCTGCCTTCCACACTGTTATGAACCTGGTGTGTCATTATCACAGTGAACACCCTCGCAGCTGTGCCAGGTGTGATCAGAAGACACTTGGTGCCTGGCTAGGAGCAGTCCTGTCAGAGTGGCACGCCATACAGACAGCTGGCGGGAAGGGAGAAGGAGAACCGCTGGAGGGGGAACGAGAAGAGATAGTGATTACTTTAGAATTGGTTTAAGGTTTTGTCCCTGTCTCCAGCAGACTGAGGGGGCTGGAAGAAAGCTGGAATCCCACTCAGGTCCTAGTGCCCATCGGTTCCAAAGTAGCCTACCTGTGACGTACCTCAACTCACTGAGGAATTGCTGACAGAATAGGTTGTGCTCACAGGGAGGATCAAAATGAGGGCATGCAGTGACAACACACACACACGTGCACGCACACACACACAAGGAGATTCATAGACACACACGGTGATACACACACACACACACAGAGTGCTCTGGCCTTCAACCCCCTGGTGCAGTAGACCCAGGTGGCCTGACACCAGTCTCTGTCTGAGTAATGGCCCCGGAGGAGCACAGGAAGAGTAGATTCATCACCGTCTGGACCAGGCCCACTACACACACTGTACACAGCAAAATACACACACACACACACACACACACATACAAGGACGAGTAATAGGAAAAAATAAACACATGTCACATCAAGCATTAGGACAATTAAGGATGATGTCTGCTGGTAAGAATGATAGCAAAAGATCTCGTAGGTCGTGAGCTAGTGTGCATGCGTGTGTGAGTGGACTAACTTGTTTTGCAGTACAAACACACACACACCCACTGAGCACTTCCTATGTTTATCTGTTTGAGCAGTGCGTTCATAACCCTGTGCTCATTCATCAAGTGACGATGAGGCCATTTATTACCCTTTGCCTTGTCAGTCAAGCTCAAAATCCCTCCATCCGTCCACCCATCCCCCCATCCATCCCCCCATCCATCCACTCATTCATTCCCTCTTCAGAGCCCTAACCTCCCTCTCCCAGAAACACTGCATGCTTAGCATAGCAATCAGAGACGTCCTACCTGTTCTGTATTCATCACACAGGCCTGAGTAGTAGAGCAGGGGAGATATGGGGACGGACGGAGAAAGAGAAAAAGGAAGGCAGAGAGGAAAGGGAGGAAGGATGGAGGACGTGCTAGAGTGATAGAGAGGTAGATAGAAGAGGGGGAGAAAGGAAAAGAAAGAGAGGGAAGATGATGGGGGAATGGTGAAGTGGACTGGTGTGGACAGAGATGCTTGTCAGAAAGTCCTGGTAATTGGGTAGAAGCAGCAGAATGGAGATGTTTGGAGTTGAGAGCGTCTGCAGCTTTGCATAGTGAAACGTCTGAGCTAGCCTGAGAATACCTGAGATATATAACTACAAGATAATCAGCCGACTTCAAGCTAAACGGCAGTCAAAACGCAATCTAGTTTGCATCTGAAGAGACTGTCTGAAATTCATTAGAAAGAGTTCTTGAGAACAACGTCCCTCAGAATGTTTCGAAGCGCCGGTCGAGTCAGATGGACCGTAACTCCTGCTGTTGATTTTGTTGCTCGTGTCTTCGTCTCAGGTATGTAGAAACGCAACCATCCACCAGTGATAATATCCCACCCCACCAACCACAAGGCTGGAAAAAGCTTTTAAAGTGCTGAATAAAACACCTGATAATCTGAGGTGTAGTACCAGTCCACACACACACACACACACAGAAGGAGGGTGAGAAATGGCTGCGATCTGAATCATTCTCCAAGGTAGAGCAGGTGCTTAAGCGTGGCTTCCCTTGTCATTAATTAAGACTGGAGCCCTCGGGCCATCCATCTCAACAGAGAGATGGAGGGAGAGTGAGAAAGAGGGGGTGAGGACGAGGAACAGGCAGACTGAATCGGCGTGAGATGGAGAGAATTATCACATTTGGAGAAGAACATTCTGGTACAGCTGGAAGCAGGAGAGGTAGAAAGAAAGAAAGCTATGTTGCTAGGCTACTTGAGTTGAGGCTCCTTGATTCTATACTTCACGGACATCAAAGGGGAACATGGGTCATGCAGTCCTCAAGTCCAGCAGAACACAGAACAGAGCCCCACTGACGGCCAAAATGAATAATATCCAGACGGTTTTGAGTGTCCATATATCAATACATAACAGAAGTCCTTCAATTTGCATGTCATCAGTCCGAGCTCTCTCAGCTAATCAGCAATGAAACACTTCGAACACACTTAACACCTACAACCTATCCTCATTGGCGCTGTTGTAAAACCTTGAGGACAAATGGACTGAGCAAAGACTGAACACGTATGAGCAAGAGTCGTTTGGCCGATGAGTAATTATTAAATTATTGAGCCTTTCCAGGGTGTTTAAATTTTCATGGCCAACCATTAGCATCTTAGCCAGCATGCCCGCTAGACGAGCTAGTGGGAGGCCGTAAGAGAGGCAGGGGGGGAGACCCAGTAAAGAGTCACAGAGAGACTTTTCCTCATCTGACCTAAGATAGCCAGCAAGCAGCACGTCCTCCTCTTCCTTCTCTTTTCCCCCCCCCTCCTCTTCCCCCCCCCCCCCCCCCTCCCCTCCCCCTCCTCCTCCCCCGGTTCTCCTCAGACAGCACCGCCCGGCAGCCGAGGGGCAGCTTGAGGAGCGAGATGAGGAACGTGACGTCAGGTTCTTCCACCACCGCCTGGTAACAATGTCCAGACCCAGGAGCAGGACGTTCGCACGCAACCGACAGACGAAGCCAAGGCGTCTGAGTTGAGAATGTGTGTGTGTGTGTGTGTGTGTGTATGCAGGGGGCACTGGGCATGATCAAAGATGATAATCAGATGGGAATGAATGAGGTGTGTGTGTGTGTACTGTATGTGTAATGTGTGTTTAGTGCACTGACAATTCACTGCTCGTCTCTCATCCACCCACCTCCCCCCGCCCCCTCCACACACACACACACACACACACACTTTGTTTTAGTAACGTTTTTTGGGGGGAAGACAGTCTGCTACAAACTTTCAAGTTCTACTCCTCCAACTGCAGTTAAGCTTGGGGCTCTCCAGAGAAGAAGAGCTCATCTGCAGCTTTCCAGTAATACCTACCATGGCCATTTTCCTCTGTTGCTCTCCGCCTCCCTCCTCTGTTTGGGCTGAAAGAACTACCCTGAGAGAACTCACAAAGCTTAGCCATTAGCCTACTGTGCCACGCCCTTGCTGCAGCTACCATGCGCAGTGGCACTTGTAGTAATTAGTAATCAACCCGTGCACAGCTTGGAAATCGAACACTTTGTGTGCCACTGTGCAAGCCTTCATTGTTTATCTGTTGAACTCTTTTTCAAACATTACTTTATTAGTATTCAGCTGCACCTAACTACAGCTTTTAAACATGCTATACCAACTTTAAAATGTCTTTTAAAGCGGTATGGCATTTAGTTTTCCATTAGAGGCAGTTGTAACCTTTTGTGTGAAGTACAGATGAAGAAGTGAATGACTCAAGTGTAACATTTGAACGCCAACAGCGTCCTGTCTGGGGTCGGGTGTGTGTGACCACAAAACAGGAAACAGAAACATCACAATGTCTCGGAGAATCTGGCAAATTGTGCCAACTGCAGCTTGTGATCCTTAGCATGCAGCCATGCTCTCTGCTCTCTGCTCTCTGCGCGTGCATGAGAATCGCAACCTTCAGTGACCCTGTCTAGTGTGTCATCAGCTATGCGACCTTCAACCTCCCACCCGGCAGATGGATTCCAGGGCAGAACCACTCTGGACTCAGCTTCGACCAGACCAAGATTCCTTCCTAATGGACCAGATCAGAGGCCAATGGTCAACTTCGACAATCGAACGCTTCCTCGCAAACACTACTCTGCAATGCCAAAAAAAGCAATTAATGAGACTCCTGGAGTCAACGGTACAGACTAAACACCCTTAAGGTAGATGAGGCTTCTCTCCTACTTTCTGGATAGCAGCCATTTATTTACATTTCTGTTGAAAATTAAGAACTTATTTGCACAATGCTGCAATTTTGGAAGAAACACGTTGAGTTGGCCTGAATAACGCATAACAAATGTGGACACGTGAGTCTGTAGGGAGGCAGCACATGATGGAGCAGGGGTATGAAGAGGGTCTCTGAGGAAATGTGTGTAGGCTGTTAACCCATTTTTGCCTGGGGCCACGAGAGAAATAGAGAGAGCAAGAGAGAAACAGAGAGAGCGAGAAAGCGAGAGAAGGTAGCGAGAGTAAGCGAGCGAGACAAGATAGAGAGAGAAAGCGAGAAGTTATAAAAATGGCCTTTTAGCAAATGTTAAAGGATGGCTGTTAGAATGGCAGTTTGTAACGTCATCAATATTTCAATTAGGTGTCAAATGTTTCAGCTACATCCCGTCTCCCACGCTGCAATCTGTTGTAAAGGAGCTTTAGGGGGCTAGTCAGACTGACCAAGCCCAGAGAAAGGGGGAGGGAGAGGGGGAAAGAGAGGGGAAAAGAGAGGCGGAGGGAAGGAGGGTGTGGGGGAGGGAGGGAGGGACGGAGAGGGGAAAAGGGGGAGGGAGTGGGGGAGGGAGAGGAAGAAAGGAAGAGGGGAAGGGAGTGGAGGAGGGAGAGGGAGGGACGGAGAGGGGGAGGAGGAGTGAGTGGGGGAGGGAGGGAGTGAGGGAGGGAGAGGAAGGAAGGAAGAGGGGGAGGGACGGAGAGGGGTAAGGAGGAGCAGGGAGAGATGGAGAGGGTGAGTGACTCATATCACTAGATCCTGTATTAAGACCTGTGTCAATTACAATTAGCTAATTATTTCAAATGTCACTGCAGTTAACCATTATAATAGAAGTAGTGAGTTTGAGGTCAGTCAAAAGTGTTTTGTAAAATTTCAAACCATTTCAACATAATGAATGGTTATAATTGACCTAGGTTTGATAGCATACACACACCCAAACACATTTTGGGGGGTCTCTTTAATTCCTAGGCTCCATCACTCCGCCTCCAGACGCTTTCAGATCAGCCTGAACTCACTGAATGGGAAAATGACCTGCAACAAGCAGCACATTAACCAGTCATTTGTTTTTAGAGCTGGGCTCAGGCCAGCAACCAAGCAGCAAATCCAGATTTTCTGGTTACCTCACCGTCTTCGCACACACACACACACACACACACACACACACACACACATATACACACTCGCACACACACTCACACTCTATTTAAAGCCGTTACACACGCCCACACCCACTCTCTTTCACAACTGCCTACACACACACGCATTATCTCCGTCTCTGCTTTCCCTGGGGGAAAGATGAAATAAACACCTTGTGTTAGGCCAGCCTCAGAAGAGGATTGTGGTTCCCAGTAATTAGCAGGGGAAGACAGGGGACAGTTTACACAAGAGAGCTGAGCATGCTTCCTGTCCATTCTCTCTAACAGATCTGGTCAGAGAAGGATGGAGAGGGAAAAATGGAGAAGGAGAGAGAGACAGGAAGAGGGAGAGGGAGAGGGAGAGAAAAGGAGAAAGAGAAATAGAGAAAGCAAGGGAGAACGAAAGAGAGAGAGAAAAGGAGAGAGAAAGAGAAAAGGATAGGGAGAGAGAGAACAACAAGGAGAGCGATAGAAAGAGAGAGAGAGAGAGAGAAAAGGAGTGAGAGACGCTGCAGAGGAGAGGTGAGAAAGGGGTTGATTGGTTCGACACCTCCATCCAAACGGAGGCTTGGAAACCCTGTTCACCGAGAGAGAACGACCAGAGGAGACGGCCCACATTATGACAGTGGGCTTGGCTGTTGATATCGGAGACAAAGCCTCTTAAAGTTATTGATATCCATGAATGGATTACAAGATGGTACGCATCCTGAGCTGGACCAACAACAGGCAGAAGCAGCGGGAGCAGACTGCAATCACAAACAGCACTTATCCATTTCCGCAATCTGGACTTGGCGCCAATTTCGACACATGAGACGGCTACGGGGTTTTTTGTCGTTGCTTTTGAGCTTTAAACTGGCTCATTGTTTGGCTGAAATGATCTGCTAAATGAACTAATCAGTCAGTCATCAAGCTTCCTGATTACCCTCCTCCAGCTACAGTTGCATGATGCTGCATAGGATAAGGAGGATTTCAGCACCACGCTGGTGTTGGACAGCTCCACCACATGTCATAGCTGGTTAGTATTATCACTGTAATGTACAGTATAATCAACAGTGACAGTACTGCACGTTTTAAGACATGGGAAGGGGAAATCCTTGTAGTATCTGGTTAATGTCATCATTTCCTGCAAATGAAAGAACTGAATTAATGATGAGTGATTGTTATTTAACGGTCTCTTTTGCCGAATCTCATGAAAACGTCCGCATTTTAAAATGATTCAAATTGAATTTGAAATTAATAAAATAGTTGACCTCATTACTTATGTATGGTTTGTACTTATGCATACTTTTGAAGAACAAACTTTAGACTTTTATCAGTTCTCAGCACCCCTCTGGATTAGCATGGGGACCCAATCAAGGATGTTCTAGTTTAAAAAGTGCCCTGACAAACAAGATGGGAGAACACCTGCTTCAACTTAAGTAATAAAGCATTTCATTATCTCTAAAAATGTAATTACAATATCAGCCAGGGTATTTTGTTGCATTATAGGTCAAGCAATATCGGGTTCGATCAAGTTGAGTGCAAATTTTAATACCTTTTTCAGGCACATTTTTAGGAAATAATTACATTATTGGGTGCCACAAGGCTACAGTTGATACAATCCGCTCCCTATAGACCAGCACAATATGACCTTCCACTGTGGTGTCCAGAACCTGCAGACAGAGAGGAAGGAGGAGACTGCAGTCTGGAGACTGCAGGTTGCAGGCTGGAGACTGCAGGTTGCAGGCTGGAGACTGCAGTGAGGTAGGGGAGCGCTAAGCTAGGTTCTGCTAACACCCACCAGACACCAGCCTGGGTGCATGCTTCGGGGGGAGCAAAGCCTTCTGACTTCTTTCAAATGAAACACTGAGCAGGAGACCATGAAGGAAGCACGGGAGGAGGAGGAGGGATGAGGGAGGAAGGAGAGGGAATGAGGAGGAGGGATGAGGGAGGAAGGAGGGGGAGTGAGGAGGAGGGATGAGGGAGGAGGGAGAAGGAGTGAGGAGGAGGGATGAGGGAGGAAGGAGAGGGAGTGAGGAGGAGGGATGAGGGAGGAAGGAGAAGGAGTCAGGAGGAGGGATGAGGGAGGAAGGAGAGGGAGTGAGGAGGAGGGATGAGGGAGGAAGGAGAGGGAGTGAGGAGGAGAGAAAGAGTGAGGAAGGAGAGGGCATTAGGAGGAGGGATGAGGGAGGAAGGAGAGGGCGTAAGGAGGAGAGAAAGAGGGACACGAGCGATGAAAAGAAAATCTAGGGAGATAAGAGCTTGGAGGAGAGGAAATGTATTTTTCCTCTGGGAAGGAGGGAGGGAGTTAGAGAGAGAGAGAGAGAGAGAGAGAGAAAGAAAGAGAGAGAGAGGGAGGAAGAGAGAGAGGGAGGAAGGAAGGAAGGAAGGAAGGAAGGAAGGAAGGAAGGAAGGAAGGAAGGAAGGGAGGGACATAGTCTTGACCTTGAGAACATGGCAAATGGAGTTGGGAGCAGAGAGGAGATGAGACGAGCAGCTATTTAGTCTGCCATTGAAACAAGAGCTTCTAACCCTCACGGCTCCAGCTCCCACAACAGAGCACTCATACAGGATCCCGCATACACACACACACACTCACACACACACACACACACACACACACTCACACACACATCCCTCTTTAAATGTCTCTTTCACTCAATGCTGTTGTTGCTGTCAAATTTCAATTGTTGGCAGAGTTCTTGAATGATAAAAAAAATTGTTCGACAAGTGTTTCAACAAAAACATTTACTCACAGCAAACATTTACACAAGTTCAGTGACAAAGACGAACATGTTTAAATGAAAATAGTTATAATATGTTGCTGCATATCTATGTAGTAACCATTGGCAACAGAATGAGTGAGAGAGAAATACAGAGGGGGTGGGGTGAGGGGGTGGGGTGAGGGGGTGAGGTGAGGGGGTGGGGGAGGGCAGAGATGAAGATCACCTCCAGTGTGTCACCCCTCACACTGTCCTCTCCCCTGCCTACGGCATGACATTTCACATCCTGGTTACCAATCTCCAACATGGCAACCGCCAATCACAGTCTGCCATCACGAGCCGTGTGGCACACTTTCATTTGACACAAAGCCGTCCAAATCCTCTTCCTCTATTCTCTCCAGCTCTCTCGTTCCTCATCAGTGTCCGCTGTTTGCCTCTGCCAATATTGATGTCTTACACTGTGTCCTTATATTTACAGTAGGATTTTACGCACAGCTTCCTGACTTTCCTGCTCTTAAAGCCATCTGAATGATTACGTCTTGTAGCCTTTGCCCTCATTCGGAAATCAGTCCACCCACTTAGCAGTGTTCAGTTTACATGTCACCCAGGCTCTTTGAGCAGGGAGGGGGATGGGAGGAGGGAGGGGGATGGGAGGAGGGAGGGGGATGGGAGGAGGGGGTGTAGAGTACACCAGCACTGTGGAGAGGACTGCTGTTGGGAGTGTTGGCCCATGGCACTCAGGTTTATCGCATTAATAGTTAAGGAGAGGATTTAGGGAAGGAAAGCTGATCATACAACAGTAAGTGCATGAAGCCTACTGTCGTTGTCACCTCCCTCTCTTTCGCTCTCCCTCGCTCTCCCTCTCTCTCTGTCACTCTCCCTCTCTCGCTCTCCTCCCTCTGTCACTCTCTGCCACTCTCTCTCTCTCTCTCTCTCTCTCTCTCTCTATCTCTGTGTCTCTCTCTCTGTGTCTCTCCCTCTCTATCTCCCCCCCCCCTACTTTTGGTAAGGTGACTATAATTAAAACACAAGACAATACTCCTTGCTTTGGGAACAGACTCCACTATCTGCGTTTGAATGCATGACTGCTAGCATTAAGCAACCTCCATAAGGAATAATTGTCTGCTAATGCGTCCAAACAGACACTAGCGCGTTGAGATGCCACATTATCATTTAGATAGCCTACCTCATTGAGTCATAATTCATGCATAAACACACACACGCGGAGACACACACAGAGACGTGGAAATGCACACACACAAGGACACTGACGCAAACAGATGCACGACATACATGGACAGACACACACACACAGATTTTCTCTGCCACTCATCTCTCCATTCGTTTTGGGCATCCATCATATTATCCCAAACATGATATTTCATTTGTAATACTGGTATTTTGGGTTTGCTCTTTCAGGGTGTCATATGCCAAATGTACAGTCCCCCTCCCTCCCCAACCTCCCCCGTCCTCCCCTACCCTCCCCAACCTCCCCGCTATCCCCTCCCCTCCCCGCTCTCCCCTCCCCTCATCATCTCTTACCTTTTAATGGACGAGGCCTGTGGCTGATTGGACCTGAGGTTTTCTAAGCTAACGAGATTCATAACAAGCACGCCAAGAAGAGGTGGCCAGGAGGGGAGCTGCCTTGTCAGAGAGACGGAGCTTTTAGGTCACATGTTCAATTTTCCGCTCACTTCAAAAATACACGTGTGTAAAAAGCTGAGTGTTTTGGGGCTGCAACAGAATGCCAGCGTGCAAAGGAAGCGAGGACATCTAAGATATTGCCTGGATGCTATGTCTATGCAGGTGTTCCCATCCGCTCGTCAGCTAAACCCCAGAAAGCATATTTTTGTTCAATCTATCAGATTAACTGATCTGAAAATGTTCTCCAGTTGAATTACCATGTGCCGAAAGGCATCGGTAACAGTTCCCTGGCTGCTAGCGGTTCATTTGAAGGTAAAGACCATTATATCTCAGCACGAACAGCAATGTCTTCAGTTTATCTCTAAGTTGTGCTTTGGCAGAGACTAAAATCGTGCACCGAGATGAATTCTAATGCTCTGTTCAGCAGGTAAACGTGCCTCGCCATTTTTCTTTGACAAGGCTACAGAAATAGCAGACGACTCATAGGTAAGAGAACAATCCTAGTCAGAGGGAGAGAGAGGGATGTAGGGCAGATCACACAATGATGTGAGAAACAGAAAGAGAGAGAGAGAGAGAGAGAGAGAGAGAGAGAGATAGAGAGAAGGAGTGAGCAGGCGGAGGGAGGGAGGACTGGAGAGGAGGGAGAGAGTGGAGATGAGGGAGAGAGTGGAGAGGAGGGAGAAATCATTGCAAGCAATCTGGTGTCTGTGGATATTCTAATCAAAATTCCCTGTAAATCGCTTGATGTTTTTTTTTTGCCAGCGCGGTGCCTGGGCTGTTATGGAGTGGATGCCATGTGCATATTGATTACCCCTGCGTAGTCAGTGGCCTTGTGTCTCGAAGTTACACGGTTAAGAGGATTGACAGAACACACACACACACAGACATGCTTTCACACAATACCGTGCTTGTGCATTAATAGGAAATTAATGTGTGGCAAAATTCCAACATAAACGGAAAGTAGATTCCAAACTTGATAAGAATGACAAAATCTCATTAGCCAATCCCCAGGTCTGTGAAGCCTTAACCACCCTATAGTTTAGTACAGAATACGGAACGAGGTCTCTCTCTCCCTTCCTATTGTTCGGCTAACACTGTTCCTCTCCATGGCTCATTTGTGGGGTTGTTGGAGAGTGATGTGGGTGATGTGGTTGGAGGTGATGTGGTTGGATGGTGATGTGGTTGGTAAGTGATGTGATTGAAGGTGATGTAGTTGAAGAGTGACGTGGTTAGAGGGTGATGTGGTTGGAGAATTATGTGGTTGGAGGTGATGTGGTTGGATGGTGATGTGGTTGTATGGTGGTGTGGTTGGAGGATGATGTGGTTGGAGGTGATGTGGTTGGATGGTGATGTGGTTGGAGGGTGAGGAGAAGCCCCCCCCCCACACACACAAGGGCTCACACACACACACTCACACACACATGAACCTATACAACCATAACTGGACCATCAGCCACACACACATAGGTTTCTTTGCAGTTTGTAGTGTAATACTACAGTCAGTCTCTCTTTCGCTCTCACACATTCACACACACCCATGGAAGTGTGCAAAGGGACACAGGCTCCGGGGCTATGGCAGAGCTTCTAATTGTCTGGCGCTGCAGCAGGATGGCTGCTTGCTGTGGCACCAGAGGGTCATAACATGCCAATGACTATCAAGGACACAGAGTCGTCCCACTATGGCAGATGACTTGGGGATGGAAATACTCGGTCCAGGACTGTGGATGTTTTTTACAGGATGCTGGAGTGTTGAAGGGAGATGGCGTGGGAACGGCTCTGCTACAGCGTACCGTCCAATTGCCACGACGACTCAGCAGAACCCACGCTCACCCTTGTCCTGAAGAGACTCCGTCGCATAGCTACCTATCATCACTCACCCTGGACTGATCCTCCCCCCCTCCTTCACACCCCCCCCTCCCCCCTCCCGTGACCCTTCCGTCACCCCTCGTCACGCCTTCCCTGCGTGCCCCGGAGCGAGGGGGAGATGATATGCGGGGTGCCCAGGATGTTGTTACGCGCCATAGATCTCAACATTTGGACATCCCTCTCTCTAACATCCCAGCCCTCCCCTCTCCACCCCTCACGCCCCACCCAACCCCCCCCCCCCCACTTCCTGCAGGGAGGCGCAGGAGAGGCGGGGAGATTTGTGTGTTGTGGTTCCCTGCCGAAGGTACGAAGGGAAGTGATGAATTGGTCCGCGATGCCAAACCGCAGCCGAATACATCAAAATCCCGCAGGGTTTACTAAGAGAACCCAAATACTTCCTAGCCGGAAAACAGGCCTCCCCTCTGAGCCAAAAGTGGACGTACAGCATGCACATCCTGTTGAAACACGCCTGCATACAAACTTACACACACTCAGACACTTCTGAAGGTACTGAACAAACAGTCCACAAACAATTATGGTGAAAGAAACCCAAGTGGCTGTCGTCTCTTTGCCCCTTGCTTGCTCAGGCACATCTGCCCACAGCAGAATGAGCGGTGACATTTAAAACCAGCATAGCTGATAAGCTCATGGCTTGTGTAAAGTACATCTCTTAATAGACGTGAACGGAAAGGGAAAAAGAGAGTAGAGAGGGGCAGAGAGAGAGAGGGGGGGGGGGGGAGAGCATCTTATTAACCCCATCTGTGACCCTCTTAGAGCTCGTCTTAGCCAGGGAGAGACAGGCCACCCAAGCTGGGTGGGCTGGGCATGGGTGCGGCAGGGCAGGGCAGGTGTGGGGTGGGCAGGGGTGGGCAGGGTGGGGGGGCAGGGGTGGGAGGGGGTGGGCAGGGTGGTGCAGGGCAGGGTGGTGCAGGGCAGGGCAGGTGTGGGGTGGGCAGGGGTGGGCAGGGCAGGGCAGGGGTGGGTGGGGCTGAGCCAGGGCAGGGCAGGGCAGGGTGGGGCTGGGCAGGGGTGGTGCTGGGCAGGGGTGGGGCTGAGGTCTCAGATGAATTTAAATTCCTGGAGCTTTTAGTTTCATTTCACAGAAAGCAAGCTCTCAAGAACTGACTTAATAATACTGAGAAATGCAGGGGAAGTTCCTCAGCTATCTGAAGATTTGACTGACTGACGACACGAGCACATAAGCGTGCCACTCTTGAAGGTTCGCAGAAGAGCGCTTCTTGAAAAGTCAGCGTCGCAGAGCAGTGTTGAACTCCAGTCGTGAGTCCATTCTGAGCTCCTGTGGCAGCCATCTCAACACACAGGGTCCTAGGTCTGCCCCCCTGCCTGAGAGCGACTCCCCTGCCGCTCCTCCCCCCCTCGCCCTTTCGACTCATCCTACTTGTCCCCCGCTCTCTGGCGTATTTCCTTTGATGTCTGTGACAGGCTCTGTAATGAGACTACAGCCTCCCGAGCTGTGCCTTCTGCCCTCTGGCCCCAGAAATAGGATTTTCGTACAGTACAGTCTCCAGTGTCCTCAACGACACAAATAGTGTACGTGTGTGTGTGTGTGTGTGTGTCTGTGTGTGGGCTTTTTTCCTAGCATGTACATCTGGCATATGCACACAGGGAACAGTTAGATGGAGTCCTGGTGCATGTCAGTGTATACATAATCATGTGCATGTCTCTACGTGAGTGCGTGTGCGTTTTCATCACTGATCTGTGCAAAGGAGGATGCGAGTCGAGGGGTAGACGCACAGGAACATCTGTTTGGAAGGGGCCTCTGTGCTAGCTAGCGCTACGCCATGCCACTCTAAAGGCAAGTGGCCGCGCATGCTAAATCTCTTAGTCGGGATTGACATCATAGTCACTCTGGTGCGTCATCCACGCTGCGTGTCACTGAGCTTCCACTGAAGGGTTGCATCAGGGGCAAGACCTTACTGATCCTCTGACCAGATGCTCCTGTGCACACTTGTCTACACGACAGGAAGAAGGATGATGCCTTCTCTAGATGACAGGAAGTAGGATGAAGCTTCCTCTAGATGACAGGAAGTATGACTGTGTTTTCTAGGTGACAGGAAGTATGATGATGCTTCCTCTAGATGGCAGGAAGTAGGATGATGCTGCCTCTAGATGACAGGAAGCACGACTGTGTTCTGTAGATGACAGGAAGTATGATGGTGTGTTCTCTAGGTGACAGGAAGTACGACGGTATGTTCTCTAGATGACAGGAAGTACGACGGTGTGTTCTATAGATGACAGAAAGTACGACGGTGTGTTCTATAGATGACAGGGAGTATGATGGTATGTTCTATAGATGACAGGGAGTACGATAGTGTGTTTTCTAGATGACAGGAAGTACAACGGTGTGTTCTCTAGATGACAGGAAGTACGATGGTTTGTTCTCTGTGGCTGAGAGCTGCTGTGGAACAGGCTTCCTCTCTATGTCTGGTGTTCCTCTAGCCTCGGTATACAGTATTTCAAGCCTAAATCCTTCAGTTTATCTTGGTTTCTGAATCGCTTTAATATAGTATCTATCACAGTTCTCCTATCATGTTGTGTATGTAGCTTGTCTCTTGTGTGTCTTTCTCTGTGTACTTAAGTCTGCTTTGCTTCTACCGTGTAGCACTTTTCTGGACCACGACCTTGACACTTTCAACACAACATGTATAAATACATGCGATTGATGGCGTCCATCCCAACCTTCAGAAGATGTGTTGCTCCCTGAACACGGATGACCAGACACCCGTGGGATCAGGTCCCATGCATGATGGTAATGTTGCCCGACATCCTGAACCACAGATGCAGAGAGAAGGGGGGTCTGGGGAGAGATCTGATCTGGGAGGTTGCAGGGCCGTGGGCTAAGCCCATAGGATGACTGGGGCACGCTTGATAGGGATGTTTTATGTCCAAGTCACTACCTGTCAGCTTATCGTTCATCCAGTCATGATGTGACTTCGGCAAACATTTCCAACAAAACTAACTGCGCACACACACACAGATACACAAAACCAATATAGGAACAATGCCAGCCGTGTATAAGGGGCCAGACGCACTTGTTTGATTTTGATCAGTGGCTGGTTTACTCCACAGTGACCAGACCTTGTAGACTGGCCTCCTGCTAAGCCCAGTCTGTATCTTCCCCTCCTGCCGTCCCTCCCTCCCTCCCTCCGTCCCTCCCGCCCTCCCTCCGTCCCTCCCGCCTTCCCTCCCCCCCTTCTTCCTTCCTTCCTTCCCTCCCTCCCTCCCTCCCTCTCCACCCATCTATCTTTCTCTCTTGTTTGTTTATCCTTTCCTCTCCCCGTCTCTCTTCGCTCCTGCGCTGAGAACGGAGAGCGATGTTTGGCTTTGCTGCAGCTTTTTCTACTGAGAGAAGGGGAGGGCAAATGAGGAAATGAACACAAAAGAGCACCGATTGGTGCAATGAACACCCTCCTGGCAGTAATATCATAGCACACTTGTGTAGGTCACTGGAAATGTATGGCCTGCGATTACTGTAACAAAAATCCAGGGAAATAATATCTCACGTATTACGCAACAAGAAGTGCCAAACAGCCAGACATAAATGCAGTGATTGGTTGTCAGCAACACCTACTCCATTTCATCATTATGGAGCGATTACAGATACGGTTATATGACCACACATAGGTAAAGCATGACGACCGCGTAACCATGGCAGCCTACATCTGGGAAAACTGAGTTTGTGAAAAGAATTGCAAGTAGAAGCATAACAAATAACACAAATAATACCATAAAAAATGGTTGAAGAAGAAGAAGAAAAAATTCGGAACTACCTGAGCATGTTTGATGATGCCCTCCTTCTCTCTACCAGCCAGTATATCACCCTAGCCTCTCAGAGAGAAACCTCGGTGCTTTAACCTGTCAGATGTTGGCTTTGTCAGCCTGGCCTGGGACTGCCTCTATCCCCTGGTCTGCCTCCGGTTGGACTGATATCCTGTTCCCAGCCATTACTAGTAAAGCCGGGCCTGGGGAGAGAGGGGATGGGGAAGGGGAGGGGGAGGGGGGGACCGGACCAGTCATCCATCACTCCCTGCCCTCTCTGCTCCCTTCCTCAGCCAACACACAGCTATGCTCACAAACATATGGGCAGGACTAAAGAGGTGCAGAGCCACACCCCAAAGAGACGTCCAACCTAACGCAAGGTATGAGAGAGAGATAAAGAGAGAGAGAGGGAGAGGAGAGAGGGAGAGAGAGGGAGAGGAGAGAAGGAGAGAGCGAGAAGAGAGAGGGGGAAAGGGAGAGAGAGGGAGAGGAGAGGGAGAGAGCGAGAAGAGAGAGAGAGGGGAGAGAGAGAGAGAGAGAGAGAGAGAGAGAGAGAGGGTGAGAGGGAGAGAGGAAGAGAGAGGGAGAGAGAGAAAGAAAAGGAAAGGAGAGGAGAGGGAGAGAGAGGAGAGAGGGAGAGAGCAACAAGAGAGAGAGAGAGAGAGAGGGGGAAA
The DNA here is from genome assembly GCA_036571765.1 of Plecoglossus altivelis. Classification (NCBI taxonomy): domain Eukaryota; kingdom Metazoa; phylum Chordata; class Actinopteri; order Osmeriformes; family Plecoglossidae; genus Plecoglossus; species Plecoglossus altivelis. The sequence continues at coordinate 14,279,499 of BROE01000016.1, read as the reverse complement.
GAGAGATGTTCTCTGGAGGACTTTAGGCTATTACTGCCTTGGGTGACAACTCCATCTTTCCAGTCAAGAGAAGAAGAGCAAGGGGAAATGAAGGAAGCCAGCAAGGAGGAAACTGTTTATGGAGTGAAAAAGACAGGGACACGGAAAATACAAAGTTAGCAGATCTGGAATGAGCCAGAAAACTAATGTCACAGCAGACAAAGATGTTTGCAGAAAGTAAGGGATAAAGTTGTAGTGCTGGCTACAACTAAAAGGTTCAAATGAAAATTCCAACATGAATATATTTGCCACAAATTCTACTCAGGAATAATAAGAACATGACAGCTATGTTGACACCAGCATGTTTGGTAATTAGCCACCGAACCCTGCAGGGAGCCAGGAAAAGTAACACTGTAAAGAAGTTGTATTCGTATTTTAAACAGCGCCCTTTGCTAAAGTGCTCCCCAATATATCTTCTAGGGATTTGAAGCAGGTTCCTAATTTCCACTCTTCAATCAGGCCTGTGCTGGAATGCAGCCAGAGTAAACAATGACTCAGAGACTCAAAGCCATTTATCTCTCCTCTCTCTCTGTTTGGGAGAGAGAGGGAGAGCGAGAAAGAGGAATAGGAAGAGAGAGAGAGAAATAGAGCGCTAGACAAGAGAGAAAGAGAGAGAGGAAGACAGAGAAATGGAGAAATAAAGTGCCAGACAAGAGAGAAAGAGAGAGAGAGACAGAGACAGAGAGGAAGACAGAGAAATGGAGAAATAGAGCGCTGGAGAGGAGATAAAGAGATTCAATCAAACAAGTACCACTCTCACGCTGAGATCTGAATTCTGCTCATCAATGACGTGCAGAGCATTATCTTTATTAGACACTTGGTTGTTTCATCGAGCTTCTCAACTTGCCTGAGATTCCTAGCTACGACCTTGCAGGTAACCCTTCCACACACACTGTCTCCATAGGAACAACAGGGACTTCGTGACACACAACATCTGGAGCCTCCAAAAGAAACCTAACCGTAAACACACACGCACGCACACACACGCACGTACGTACGCACACACGCAGGCAAGTGCGTAATAATCCCCCTTCTATTATGCACATCTGAACACCGATATAAATCATGGTGAACTCATTGTTTATTAATGCTTTGGTGCTGAGATATGGCCACACTCTGGTGTTTGTCTTCTCCGTGCCTCTCTCCAAGGAGCCGTAGCAGCCTCTGCAAAGCCCAGCACGCACACTCATACATCAACTAGTACCCAGACCTCACCCAGACCCCATCCAGACCCCCCAATCACTACATCTGGCTCCGCTGCCACGCACGCGAGGCCGCAAATTAAAAACAGCGACGCAAAGAGGAAGACAGGGAGAGACTACAGAAAGAGGGAGAGAGAGAGACTACAGAAAGAGGGAGAGAGAGAGAGACTACAGAGAGAGAGGGAGACCGCGAGAGAGATTACAGAGAGAGGGAGAGAGAGAGACTACAGAGAGAGAGGGAGAGAGAGAGACTACAGAGAGAGAGGGAAAGAGAGAGACTACAGAGAGAGAGGGAGACCGAGAGAGCGGAGGGTGGGGGGAAAGAGAGGGAGGCGGGATGTATTTCGCTAAAGGTTAATATGTGTTTGGATGTGGGTAGCTCCAGGGGTCTGAGCACAGTAATGAGGGTGAGAATAGGGTCTGGAATCGGGGTGGCATTTGGCCCCGCATTCTAATGACATAGGGCTAAAGTCACCCACGTCTTGGAGCTATGGAGAGGTCTATTATAGAGTCCACTGCACCATCATGCGCCGCTAGGTGGGCATAGACCAGTCCAACACCACAGGACACCAGGCCTGACACGGCCCGGAGCCCAGAGGTACTTGCATATTAGCGAGACTGAGACAGGCTCCCAACCTGGTCTCAGGACTCGACAATAGTTGTATACAACACTGCTGTTAACACACTGTTGGAGTCAACATGGGCCTGGTCTGCTTATCTCTAGCCCTGAAGGGGCTCGCAGCTTCTGCAATGCCAGGATGGGAAGGTATTTGGGACACCCGGACTGAGAGTGAGGATGATGGGGCAAAAACAGAGTTTTTCAGAGAGATTTTTGCACTTTAATTTAGTTTCTGTGTCTGGTAGAGTAACAAGAGGAATGGCGAAAGACTGAAAGAGGATAGGAGAGAGGAGGAGAGACGGGGGGGGGGGGGGGGGGGGGGGGGGATGTTCTAGATCACATTAAACCCACAGACTCGGTCTGCTGGGTTAATGGGTTGTCTCTGAGGCCTGTGTTGTCCCAGACAACTTAGAGAGAGGGAGTGAAAGAGAGGAAGGGGGAGAGAGAGAATAAGGGACATAGGGATAGAGACAGACAGACAGGCAGACAGACAGACAGACAGACAGACAGACCGAGAGCCTAACTTAACTCTAGTCTTTCATTTGCTTCTAGTTATTCTCTCCACCTCCGTTTCAGATTCCTGAGGGGCAGTATTTGCCATCCTCTTAAAACATCCGACTGTGATGGCAAACATCATGTGTTCTGTCTGAACCGTCACAGTCCAGAGAAGACCTGTATACATTCAGTAAAGTGTTATAAAAGGGCAAACTTGCTGTTCTCACACACAATGCATATTTACTCCCAACATTTTCCGCATTTGTTTCCTAACAGGCAATCAAGTACATTCACTGTCACGGTCTTAAACGCTGGGTGGTGAAGCGTGTCTCCTTGCACGTGCTCACTAACAGAGAAGATGTCCATTACCTCCGACAACAGTAGCCTACCCTTGTCTAACGATGCCGTAATAGCAGCTGCAATGGATTTGCATCAACCTGTCTATCAGGCCGTCACACCCTTTTCTCTCTCTCCTGTCCCTCTCTCAGGGTCCCAGTCCGTTGTCCTCTCTCTCTCTCTCTCTCTCTCTCTCTCTCTCTCTCTCTCTCTGTATCCCTCCCTCCCTCCCTCCCTCCCTCCCTCTCTCTCTCTCTCTCTCTCTCCCTCCTATCTCTCTCTCTCATATGTCCTAGTAGCTTACAGAGCCACCTTCCACAGCAGGTTTCCTCTTTTATGTGCGTGGAAAACGACATCACGTGAGTACAATTCGCGGAAAAACGATCTAGGATGTGTCATACATGATATTACCTTCAGAGTTATCGTTCAGCAGAGGGAAAAGGGGATTCGCCTGAGTTCTGTAGCACATCCAAATGCGGTCGGCGTCTTTAGAAATGGCAGGCTGCCACCTGGTATATGCCAGACAAGACAGGGTCGTTTAGGGATCAGAGAGTCTGTTCTTGTCCGCGACTCTGAGATGGAGCGTGCTGATAGGAGCCCGACGTGATGCTTCCTCACCTCTGGCTTATCTGCGTCTCAGCGTAGCTGCTAGCAGTCAACTGTGTCCGGGTTAACATTGGAGCAGTCCTTCCTTTCGCACCTGCTGGGCATCGGTGCTAACGATTTCCCTCTCCGGCACACTGGTCGGACTTGATCACACTGCTGAGCAGGGTAAACACCGGCTCACGACTAACCAGCAGGTGAGACAAAAGATTGAGACGCTCCAGTTCTACAAAAAGCCCCAAAAAACGTCTGACCCAGCAGAGGACAAGGTGCAGCTCTAAGGAAGCCTTGGTTCCAGCTGAGCCTTCACACCATGTTTAACCCTGCAGATGGATGTCATCTATCTGAGCGAGGCCTTGGGACTGGAGCGAGGCCTTGGGACTGGAGCGAGGCCTTGGGACTGGAGCGAGGCCTTGGGACTGGAGCGAGGCCTTGGGAGGGAGCGAGGCCTTGGGACTGGAGCGAGGCCTTGGGACTGCAGCGAGGCCTTGGGACTGCAGCGAGGCCTTGGGACTGGAGCGAGGCCTTGGGAGGGAGCGAGGCCTTGGGAGGGAGCGAGGCCTTGGGAGGGAGCGAGGCCTTGGGAGGGAGCGAGGCCTTGGGACTGGAGCAAGGCCGTCTGACAGAGTGAGGCCTTGGGAGGAAGCGACGCCTTGGGACTGGAACAAGACCTTGGGACTGGAGCGAGGCCTTGGGAGGAAGCAAGGCCTTGGGACTGGAGCTGGAGTGAGACAGAGCATCCAGAGCTGCTCCCAGGTGGCAGGAGGAGACTGACAGGAGAGCGGGGGCCTCCAGGCATCCATCAGTTTGCCGTGACAGGCTGTGGACAGCGACCGGTGACAGTTCCCTCAGCTGACGTGTTCACCTCAGTGGAAACCAAGCACATCATAGCAGAAGGTACCATGTGGGGTTTGTTCTCAGTGGTGTGTGTGTGTTTCTAGTTAGCATGATGGTTGACCTTCTAAATTCCCTATATACTGTAAGCCCAGATGAGGGGTTTTTTTCTAAGCCTTTGTGGAAACTGATCATATCAAATGATTAAAGTAATCAAATTTCTATATATTATTGAAACAGTACAAACAAATTACTTAAATAAATTGCTTTGATTACTTAATCGGTTTGATGTAATCAGTTTCCACGAAATTGATTGGATTCACAATGTACTATAAACAGCCTAGGTCATCCATCTGGCTATGGGGGGCGGGGCGTCAGGAGCAGGACCAATGAAAATGCAGATGAGGGGAATGGGCCGTTAGGAGGCAACGAATGAAAGCGGAGCCCATTCTAGATGAACGACTGCTCTTCTTTTCTCTCCATCTTGTCTCATCTCTGCAAAGTCACTCCTCCGTGTGTCTCTCCCTTCCCCTCCACTCCTCCCCTCTCAACAGCCCCCTCCTCCACCCAATCCCTCCTCTCTCCTGTCCGTCCCTCGCCCTCCTGAGCCAGGAAGCACTGAGCACTGAGAAGGCTGAGTGCCGGAGGGGGTGAGAGCTGTCACTAGCAGACCTGTCACACAGCATAGAGCTCTGTCTGAGACAGCTGCCAGGATAATAACCATGGAGGGTCCAGAGAGACACCGAGAGAGAGAGAGAGAGAGAGAGAGAGAGAGACCGAGAGAGACCAAGAGAGACCAAGAGAGAGACGGATACCAAGAGACAGAGATAGAGCAGGAAGGCGAGGAAGAGATGGGGAGAGAGACAGACACAAAGTGACCTACAGAGAAGTATTAAACAGGTAAAAGTTTGACTCAAAGATATGGATGGAATAGACAGATAGGCAGGCAAAACGAAGATGAGAGACTAAGAGAGAGGGGAAGAGAGTCAGAGAGAGAGAGTCAGAGAAAGGGAGTCAGAGAATGTCGGAGAAAGAGAGAGTCAGAAAGAGAGAGAGTCATAGAGAGAGAGTCATAGAGAGAAAGAGAGAGTCAGAAAGGGAGAGAGTCAGAGAGAGAGAGGCAGAGAGAGAGGCAGTCAGGGAGAAAGAGAGAGAGTCAGAGAGACAGAGAGAGCAAGTCAGAGAGAGAGTAAAAGAGAGAGAGTCAGTGAGAGAAAGAGTCAGAGAGGGGGGGGTGGAAGCAGCATGACAGAATAAGGATATGTGTCTGTGTCCCTATGCAGCACTCATTCTGAGTACCTCACTAAGCTCAGACATTCCCCGGCTAGGCTCTGTGTCATCACTCCAGAAGGGAAGTGATGTAACCTCCTGGCCCAAGGGCAATGCTAGGGGCATGAAGGATGGCAAATGACTGCACTTATTGCATGTGTGTGTGTGTGTAAGAGAGAGAGAGAGGGGTGATGGGGTAGGCTGGAGTTACACTACCACACTCTGATGTTGTGTCAAGGTCACGCTTTCACGTCTAGGAAATTGTAGAGGAAACTTTGCCAGGAGAGGGATGTGTCTCAGGACACAATGTGACCTGATCCAGCGTGACACTTCGCCCAACACAAATCTAACTTGTGTGTAGTTCATTAAAAGCCAAACCACGGGCGGGCAGGGCAGTTAACCTTGACACAAAGCCCTCTGCAAACCACGTATACAAATCAGTCAACTTTCCCCCTTTTTCATGGCGGGAGGGATAACAGAATGCAATCATAAAACAAGTCCCCACGCCGCCTTGGAAACGCGTATAGATCTCTGCGGCTAAAAATAACTATGGAGGAACGGAGCACAGCCTTTACTCAGGCCCGGGCCCAACTGCTGAGTGGCAGAAGGCCAGGTTCCAATCACACAGTGGAATCAATACTTCAGACTGTACAGAACACGACACAAGATGGCTGCTTCTTCAAGATCACTGGATTATTGATGATGTGCATCAACTCAAGTGATCGAACAGTAACATATACACATGTGCTTATACACGCATGCTCAACAACAGCATATGCACACAGTTTAACACACGTGGGTCATTCTTTCCACAGATACACATGTGCATAGTCATATATGTAAACACATATCATACCAAAAGGATGCATGTTCTTTTGATTCTTTCATTACCGTGCCTTTGAGTACAGTTCAATTGGATTCCACACCTGCAGCTCTACATGGAGGGATGCATGGCAGTCAAGCAGGTGATATTTGACTCAGAGGCTGAATCAAATCCAGCTGAATTCAATGTGAATCACACAGATTGACCTTGAGAGAGGAAAATTGAATCAATTGACTCCCAGCGACCAAAAAAAAAGCTCATTGCATTTGACTGAAATTGGTTGTGACTTGATTTGGTTCCCCCCGTTTGCCATGGGACAAAATAGCGGTCCAGGAAGAATAATTTAAGCGACGATTTGATGCATTTGGTAACTGCTGGTGTCCTGTGGGGGGTCAGGCACCAGTTGCTAGAGCTATTCACATCGTAACAGCATTCAATCCATCGGAACAGAACCGCAACTTCAGAGAACTGCTCTCTCTCCTACAAAGAAACCCATTAAGACGCGGGAAAGTAGCCTACTTAGAGAGCTGCAGCTGGACGCTTAACCTTGAGCTCAGTGGGCTAATGCTGTCTTCTGGGTTTGAGTCCAACCAACCTCCAGCCAGCTCTGGCCTCATCTGTGGCGGTTTGGGGGAAGGCTTCCCAGTGGGGTGTGTTCTGGGCTGGGCTCAGGGGGCTGGCAGGCGTCCATAGGCTGGCTGTCTACTGGAGGGTTACTGCCCCCATTTGTCACGGTGCTGGGCCCCTTTTCAAGTCGCTACAGAGTAATAGGCTAGGAACCGCAGTGGCTGCCACTGACCGCGACTCGGATCAAAATGCTCTGACACTTGCGTGCCCACTGATGTTAAACGGTTTGCAGCTGGAGTTGGAGATGTGTCAGGGAGAGAGCAGAGGTGAAGGGGGAGTGGACCGGATGGGAAAACAACCATGATGATGTCTTTGCAAACCTCCAAATTCCTTAACATTTCGACAGCATTTCAAATGAATGTGCACCCATTTGTCACGCGAGATTAATTAGTAAAGCTGTACATTATATGGAATACGTATTCCATACAATGTACAGCTTTACTAATGAATCTTTTCAGAAGACATTGTGTGTTACATACTGCAGCCACCATTAAACACAGAGCAGTCAGTCAAGTGGATTTAGAGTTCAGCAACAACGTCCATTTGAAATTCTGGTGATATGTTATGCAAAAACACTGCGTCCTTAAGATGCTTAACTAGAAGGGAGCCCTTTGTTGCCTTTATTATGCAAAGCCAAACTGGGAGACAACATGTCCTGTGTGTGTCCTCTCCAGACTTGAAACAGGTTTGACTGAGGTAGCTGCTAATGAACGTCCTTCTCTGCCACCATCAGTCAGGATTAAATACCTCCCAGTCCCTTCCTGTCCTGCCTCAGGAGCATGAGCCGAGCGTCGATTTACAAGCCCATCCAAACTATATGAACAGCCCTCACACCCCCCCGTCCAATCCCAGAGCCTGAGCAGGGCTCGTCTACTCAGGCCTGTTTCAAGATGAATATATTATCAAAATGAAGACATCATAAGCATTCGAACACGTTGTACCTCATCATATCACTCTGACTAGAGGGACTCACAGTCACAACGTGATAGAGAGAGAGAGAGAGAGACGGAGAGAGAGAGAGAGAGAGAGAGAGAGAGGGGGGAGACATGGATAGAGACAGAAATGGGCAGAGAGAGACAGAGAGAGAGAGGGGAAGAGAGACACAGACAGAGAGAGTGGGGGGAGGCATGGATAGAGACAGACATGGGCAGAGAGAGAGAGACAGAGAGAGAGAGAGAGAGGGGGGAGACAGACAGAGAGAGAGAGAGAGAGAGAGAGAGAGAGAGAGGGAAGAGAGAGACACGGACAGAGAGAGAGGGGGGGGAGACATGGATAGAGACAGAAATTGGCAGAGAGAGAGACAGAGAGAGAGAAAGAGAGAGAGAGAGACAGAGGAAGAGAGACATAGACAGAGAGAGAGGGGGGGAGACATGGACAGAGAGAGGGGGAGACATGGACAGAGAGAGACAGGGAGAGACATGGGCAGAGACAGGAGAGAGAGACATGGGCAGAGAGAGAGAGAGACATGGGCAGAGAGAGAGAGAGACATGGGCAGAGAGAGGGAGAGAGAGACATGGGCAGAGAGAGAGAGAGAGAGACATGGGCAGAGAGAGGGAGAGAGATAGAAAATGACAACGGAAAAAAATGAGAATGGAAGTGATTTAATGTAGAAATTCCACCTCAGTCACTGAGGTTTCAGGAGGTAATGTAGCGTCTCTTACGAAATCCTTGAAACAGCACTCTTCAAAGCTCCCAGTCTCCTCAACAATGGCGCCTCCACCTAGAGCCACCACCCCACATGAACCTCTCCTCCAACCGCTCTCTGGAAAAGCTCAAGGTTTCTTTTTTGTTCTTTGGGATAATTTGTCATGGGCCATCTTCCATTATTCAGATTTCCCTCTATGTATTGAACATGTTTCCTTTTCTGCTCGTTAATATTTAAGCGTCGGTCCCTCCGCAGGGCATTTCATCAGAATAAATCAAAGTGACACTAAGCTTTATTTGGATGGCTTTAGAGCAACGGCACTGTAAAGGGAGGGGACAACAGCTTGGAGATGCACTCTCTTATACGCCAAACTTAGACATGGAGTCTCAAACAGACATGTACATTACATAAGTGCTACGCGTAAACACTGTCCGCCAAGCAGTTAAAGCTCTACTTATGATAACACTGACTAAACTGACTGGCGCAATCGTGAGGTAAGAGCCGTCGCAAAAACATTTGAATTGAAACCAATACGCAACCTTCCGTTTGCAGTCTATGTTATTCATTGCCAAAGCAGTCAGAAAATGAAGAGGGGAAAAAAACGAGATTTATAGATGTATTTATATACAGAGAGAAATGGGGATATTCCAACAACAACAACAATTACTACAGTAATTGGATACAGTTTGAGTTAATCATTACTTTTATTTGTTCAGATGCACTAATACAAAACTGTATTCATCTCGATGAACTGCATTTGCCTCAATACTGGATGAAACTGGCATTTCAGATCGACCTTTGATTTGTTTGTTTATAGTTGAATCTAATACCCCACATTCAACCATGTGATCTGCAAAGCAGGTGGGAATCTGTCAAAACAAAACAAAAAAACGTAACTATGATCCATTGTCTATAACTCACATTGAAACAAGCTCATGTGAATGTACTGTGTTTCAAGTCTGGAGCACTCAAACAGTGGCTAGTGTAGATTTCAGAACCCAGAGGTCAGCCATGGCAGTTCGACCCAGTCGTACCCAAACATCCTCAGCCCCCAGAAGATGTAATCCAGTCCTCCGTCCCTCTTAGAGGTCGGATCCAATCAGGTTTCAGAGACGAGAGAACCATGTCACCCACCAGAACTGGAGTCTTAGCTAGGTCACAGCCGATACACGCAAACGCACGCAAACACCCACACATCACCGTGGAAACATACATTTGCATGACATCTACATACACACAGAAGGATAACAGGAGAAGAGGTTACAGTTCTGGAGCCTTACTAGTGTGGTATCTAATCTCTAATCCAATAATCCCATAGCCAAGACTGTCAACACACACAACATCTGACCCCCTCAGCTTCCACTATAAGAGACAGACAGATATCAGATATTCACAAGCTCTCCATCCTCTTCCTTGTGAATGAAGAGGCTGGGGTTCGTTGCATCCAGTTGCATAATGTCTCATGAGAACCGTCTGGTCTGGAGCCAGAGTGAGCTGTTGTGGCAGAGAAGTCTTCATTCTTCAGTCAAAACCCCCTAATATCCACAAGACACCTCTACCTTCTCCCTCCCACATACCTTTTGCACGGCCCCACAAGGCTACACACCCTCCCAATTAGAAAATTGCCATTATATAACCCGTTAGTTCAGGGTGCTGTTTGTCTCTACAATCCTTTGCCACAGGGGCATCTGTAAGTGTGGCAAGTGTGACCGATAGGTGAGTAATGTCATTCTGTTGAGGACGCTTCCGCTGGGCGATGATGAGGAATTAATCTGGATTAAGGTTGAGCCCGAGTGAAAAGTAATCTAGCAGAGTGGCTGTGAATGATGCCGCAGAGAGGGACTTGACATGCCCTGATCTAATATTCAATGTTAGGGACAAAGTAACACTCCTTCCAAATGGCATTACTGCTGATATCCCACGTAGACATACGCTCTCCTCACCTCAGCCAGACTGAGAGGTCATTTAACTGACAAGTTGACGTAATCCTATACACACACACACACGCATGCACACACGCGCATGCAGGGGTGGAAACACGTTTCACTGCATTTAGGCATTTGCAAGCGGGTGGGAGAAGTACGATTGTGTTTGGAATCGAGACGGTTCCAGTTTTCATTTTCTTAGGTTGTCTTTGAAGGTGGTTCTAGAGAGAGACAGATCTAATCAGAATATATTACATCTTTACACTGATAATGACAGATAATGACATCACCTCCCTTGGGTTAAGGTTCTAAATAAAGACATGCCTCTTGACTGGGTAATGAATGTGTTCCCAATATGACAGACATGCTGTTGATTAAGGCAATTCAGCAAAATATACATATCACACATTCAAATGTAACTGGTAGTTAGCGAAGAAGAGGTGCCCTTTTCCTTTTGAACGAACGCCTGCGTGTGTGTGTGTGCTTATCCGCATGGAAGGGGAAAGAGGAGGGGAAGATGGAGGGGGATGAGGAGAAGGAGGGGTGTGGAAATGAGCTGGTCGTGATACAACAGGAGACCATTCAAGTGACATTTTCTACAGGATATCCATCAACCGAGCCTTAATGGTTTTCTGTGAGCACTTGCTCGAGAAATGGCATTCTTTTAAAATGGCTAATTAATAAATGAACGTTTGAAAAATGTCTCCCCTTGTTTTTCGCCTGTAATGAAGCACACAATCCGCTTCTGTCCGACTGATCCTGGGAGCACCTCGTTTCAATCTAGAACATTCTGATTATCAGATCCAACCAAGCCTCCGGCAAGCTTACAGACGAGGGCAGCAGGAGAGTAGGAAGTGAGTCTGTGTTTATTGATAATTTGACGTATGGCTTTGCTCTGTCTAATTACGGGGATTGTAATAGACAATTTGATGTAAGATCAGTATTGTTGAAAGCAAGAGACCATGACCCCACGTGGAGCTATACGGTCACGCCGTGAGCTAATGCAGCCCCACCCCCCCACCCCCCCCGCCCCCCCCCCCACCTCCGAAACGGAGAGCATGGGACTGTCTTTCCCAGAGGATTAACTTGCGCGTTCGCATTTTCTCTCCTGCCTGGGCAGTGTCTGAGGCAGGGAGGGAGTTTGCAGGCTCCGCTCGGCCCGGCGGCGAGCGGTGACATCAGCGGGTGAAATCCCACACAAACGGGACACAGACGGTGGAGTGATTTACTCGGGCAGAAAAGCAGACGCCCACACGACGCCCCAGCGTCGACAGCTAAAGGAGGCCTGCAGTCATGAGTACAAAATTGATTGATCGCAGCAAGAAAATCCCCCTGTGCCGGAATCAATAAGGCTATGGTGATACCACAGCTGGAGTCAAGGACAGAGAAGGTGCAAGAGGGAACTAGAGTTGCTGTGCTAGATCCTATCTGTTCCACCCACACTGCTAGGCAGGGCCCATACAGGCCTAATGACTGGGCCTCTGTTAACTCAAAACACAGCACACAATCACCCCATGGTAGTAGAAGAGACTGACATGAAGATAGAGATAGGGACTTGGGCTATGCAATTGCCAGCTAACCTGCTTACATTTGCATCTCCTCATCTCCTCCTTTCCAGCTAACTGGCCTTTGTGAAAGCATAAACCTTCCTTTGGGGTAAATTTGCTATGCAATGCCATTTCAGAACAACCTCAGACTTTCCATAATAGATGCATTGCGCCATTTGGTATGCTTACATTGCTTAACATTGTTTCAGGCTCATTGAATATGAAGAGGGACACAAAAACTAGCCCAAATCAGATGTCAGACAAACAGCTTTTAAAATACAGTCCTTCAAAACGGGTAGATTGCTGTTCATCGATTATTGCTCAATTGATAAACCAATTATCCTTATCTATCGAGAGCTTGTTTCAAAATTCGTGTTCAGCTCATGACTAGCTATAGATACCAACAGTCAAGTGTGCCCTTTTAGATTTCACCACAAGACCCGGAAAGTTCTAAAGGCAAACTGTAGCGCAGTAGTTAAGACCACACAGCATGTCTCATGGTAAACACATGAAAAACAACCTATTCAAACACCAGACCAGCACAACATGGATTCCACTGAATCACAGCCAAGCGGGCAGAAGTGAGGAATCTAGCAGCGTGACTCACGAGTTTTCCGGTGTCCGTGGGTGCGACCGGCGAGCGTGGTCACGGCCCTCTGAGTGGGCGTGTGCTCGTGAGTCCACATCTGCGTGGAGTCGTGGAGCACCGTGGGATTGGACGGCAGAGGACTGGAGGTGGATGACCCCACGGTGGAAGTGCCTCCTGGCGTTGCGGTGGTCGTCGTAGTAACCACAGGTCCACGTGCTCCTCCTCCCCGCCCTCCGGCATCGCCCTGACGCGAAGGAGGGTTACGAGGCATCACCTGAGTTCCGGAGGCTCCGCCCCCCCGGGCAGAAGTGGAGGTGGCTCGAGTTCTACCCCTCCCCACCATGGCGGTGCTGGAGGTGGGGTTCCCAGCGGTGGTGGTCGTGGTGGTATCCGGTTGGTGGTTGTTAGGAGGATCGCTGGGATTGGACAGGGAGAAGGGATCCTGTCCGATTCCCTTGGCGTCCACCAGGTCTGTGGGAACGTAGTCTCTGACGGTACCAACCACGATCCACTTGAGCAGCATCAGGCTGAGTCCCAGACCTATGAAGCCTATGAGAAGAGGGACCACGCACAGCCAGGTCTGCTGGCGAGGCCACAGGGCGCAGCCCCCACAGCGCAGGGGGCCTTGGGCCTGGGCCTGGGCCTCCCTTCGACCCCCAGGGGCCCCGCTCACCTCAGGCTCCTCCAGGATCACCGCCCCAGAGGCTGTCGCTCCCGAGCACTCGCTCATCCTGCCTGCGGCTTAGCAAGGGTTAACCTTGGGGCCGGGCACGCGACGGGCATGGGCAGCGCGGGGAAGAAATGCAGCCGACAACGCCGGACATCGAGAGAGAAAAAAGAAATGAAATCCCCAAATCCAGTGATTCTCAGCAACACATGCGCATGCATACACAGAAACACACACTCTCTCACACACACGCACGCACACACACACACAGAAAAACCAACAAACGGTCACACGCCCAACCCAACAGAGCCCCGAGTGAAAAAGCAAATGTTGATGGTAATCAGCGAGTCCAAAGAAAAATGTCCTATCCGACGAGTGACGTCCAATGCAGCTTTTCCTAGTCCAAGAACGAGCCCGACTGCTTAGAAGACAGGAGAGGACATGTTAGAAAGTGGGTTTGGGATGAGAAAAGCTGGAAATCCATCAGTTAGCAGCTCAAGTCTCCTGTCGCAGCCTCTCCTCACTCCCTCTGGTGCTGAACGCAACGCAGCCTTTCACTATTTCCCCTCCTTTTTCATCCCTTCATCCATCCATACTCCGGTACGGAATGTTGCAGAAGGGCGTGTGTTGCCAATGAGAAAACTTGCAGAAAGGTTCTGTTCCCCCTAGTCCGGTGGAGATGCTGTGGGTTCTGTTCCCCCTAGTCCAGTGGAGATGCTGTGGCTTCTGTTCCCCTTAGTCCGGTGGACCTGATGTGGGTTCTGATCCTCCTAGTCCGGTGGACCTGATGTGGGTTCTGTTCCCCCTAGTCCGGTGGACAGGATGTGGGTTCTCTGCAGCCTGGGCTGAGTCAGCTTACCCAGCCCCTGGAAGCCTGTCCCTCCCTTTCTCCTGTAGCAGAGACACGACAAAACCCTCTCTCCCGTTGAAGAGGAGAAGGGGAGACCAGCCGTCGATGTGTCTCTCCTTCTCCGGACCGCCCGCAGATCCCAAAGAAACACTTTTTTTCAGTTTGTTTCAGGGATACATTTTTTTCAGGAAGGGGGGGGGGATCTGGATTTGTATTTATTTTTAAAATCCAAAACAAGCCCGCTAAAACAGTGTTAGGTTCCGTCCAAGTCAAGTGAAACGCTAGAATCCAGACAGGTACGCAAAACAATGGTCCTTCAGCCCGAGGATGAGAGGGGGGAAAGGAAAGGGGGTGTTGTCGTCGCTAGGAGGCTGAACAAATCTGCCGTGCCGATGCGTTATCCCGCTCCCTCTCCTGGTGAGAATCTTATTCCCCCAGCTGTCCTTCTGCTCGGCGTCCCGCCGTCTCAGCGCGCGGCGGATGATACTGCAGCAGAGATGAAAAACCCACCGTCCTCCGACAGCCACATTCCGTCAGGCAGGAGAGGACGGAGACAGAAGCACCGCGAAGGAGGAGGAAGAAAGCAGGATCGGAGGAAAGGGAGCCAGCTTGACACTGACATAAAAGGAGGAAGAGAAACAGAGAGAAAAAGAGAGAGGGAGCAACAAAACTGCTCCTGGAAACAAGTCGGTGCCGCGTCTCTCCAGAGAGACCCCTCCGTTAGGTGCTGTGTGGCTCGTCCCTTCAGCCTCTGTGATTTGTTGGTTTGGTTGCAGCCTTCCCTCCCAGCCTGCCTTTCCCTGACCCTCCTGGGAGTTGCTATGAGATGATTAGAGATATCTCCTGAGCGGAACTACTGCAGCTCTCCTCGGCCGGATCCTCTCCTGTTGGGGTAGTAGTCTCACAGGCTCCAGCCCTTCACCAGTGGCTCAGATAGTCCTGTTCAAGCAGACAGCTGCTTCCCACACGCTGCTGCTGCCGCCGAGGCTGAGAGAGAGTGAGAGAGGGGGGGGGAATCTGCCAGGAACGGAGCACCAATGTGCGCTGGTCGAGAGAAAGAGAGAGGAAGAGAGAGGGAGGGAGGGAGGGAGAGAGAGAGAGAGAGAGAGAGAAAGAAAGAAAATAATTCTAGGCAAAGCTCTGCAGTATTAGCAGAGGCAGTTACCATAGAACAGCCTGCCTTTCACAGCAGAGCAAGGGAGACACACAATGCAGGAGCTGTCACTCACCCACACAGCCCCTCCTAGACAGGGATTTGGAACAGAGGGAGGGAGGATGGAGACTGGATTGGCGAGAGGGAGAGAGAGAGAGAGCCCAAGCTTTAGAGACGGAGAGAAAGGGAGGGTGAGATGGAAATAAAAAGGCAGAGTGGCGGGGAGGGTCAGCAGAGAGATGGAATAACACAGCCGAGGAAGAGAAAGAGAGAGAGAGGAGCAGAGAAGAAGGAAAACAGTAAAGGAGGGGCGGAAGAGTGAGGGGGGGGGGGGGTTCCACAGAGGTTTGGGAGTATTATTGAGGGTGAAACACACTCTTATTGCTACGCTTCATAATGCCATTCCTCTGCAAGGAGGATGGAGAGAGCTGTTATAGTGAGAGGATTCTAAGTGTTCAGTGACAAAAACGACTGCTATTCCAGACAGCATGTATTTTTCTCGGAGCCCAAGGTCAAACTCAAAGACTGATTGCAAACAGTGGCTAAAGAAATTCCAACCGGAGACCGAAACGCAACCCATTCAACAAGCACCTGACCGTTTAGAGTTGTCATGAAAATGTCGTCATTCAAGAGCAAATTTGGCGTAACCCTTGCAGCAACATATGTTGCTGCTATGAGAACGTCAGAAATAAAGAGCGCTTGCTTTCTGAATGACTCACAATGAATAATACGAATAAATGAAGTGAAATAAATGTAAGCCTCCATGTTTTTCAGCTGTTTTTAACTTTAAAATACAGTCATTCTATACACACACACACACTATAAAGTGTCTATTAAAGCACTTTAATGTGACGGAATCTAATGTTGCTTGGTGTCAGTAGTCACTACAAAGTCGGTGTCATATAAAGTTGTGTGCATTAGCAATATTGTTTTCTTTCACATTTTCTTCAGGGGTATCAGGTTGGGTACTGAGAATCATTCAATTTACTGGGTATCAGGAAGCATAGACTTCTGACACGGTGTTGTTCCTGGTTGGGGGGGGGGGGGGCAGCCTCTATTCTTAAGCATCCCCCCCTCCCTGCCTCCAGTCACCGGCCCCCATATAAAGAGATAGCCATCTGTCTATACAAGGCCCCTCCGATGAGTCTCCAGGGGTAGAGATAGAGGCTTCCCACCTCTCCTGCATGCAGATATATGGCAGCGCCTTGCGTGTTAACAAAGGCCTTAAATGCCACGGCAGAGACAGACATCGATACCAACATTGCCCCAAATAAAACAGACAAGTTGCTGTACAATACACCATCAGTTCTAGCTGGGTGATAAAGAACACTGAATTATACATAAAACTATATAGCTTACGCCATAAAATGAGGGTTTGTACACGGTGATATACGGTCTCACTCGTTGAATGTATACCGTGGCGTGAGTGTTGATGAAAAGGTGTGGATGTTTGCAGTTTTATTTGCTCAGTTGAGTCGTAGACATGAACACTGCAGATAGCGTTTCCCTTCTTACCCTCCTCAGTTGCACTTTACTAGGAAAAAACCATTCCTCTTGAAGTTTATTGCCAATCACTGGGCTTCAATCACTTCTTCAGTGTGCTTTACTGAATATGCTCATATTTTCCACTGCAATGCAATGTCAGGGAATCAGGGAGTCAGCTTGCTATTCAAGGCCTCTTCGGGCTGAGCGGACTGTCACCTGGTCCAAACAAATTCATTTTCCGTCTCTTTCCAGCAGGTTTATATGGGCCTACCTGCTTTACTATGCACTGTTAGAAGCATCTGGATGCTATTTAGTGTTGTGTCTGTGTCTCGTTCCTATTCCAGCCACGACAGAGCGGATCTCTCACAGCGACTGTTTGTTCATCGTTCAGTCATGTATCTAACCTAATGCTGCTCATTAATGGCTGACAATGAAATGCATATTTGTACCTGTCTGATTTAGCAGCCTTCAAGCTGCCAGTTCACAACACATTGGGATTAACCAGACCTGCCGTGGACGGCCTCCTCAGCATGGGGTGAGGTCGAAAAAGACATTCTTGCTCGCGCATCTGGACACACACACACACACACACACACACACATACACACACGTACTTAAAAAGCTTTCTTTCTTTGACCTACTCCCGCAGAATCCTTGCCCTTTGGTTTCCACTCGTATTTGATGCTTCCGATGTTCTACTGACCAGCCTTCCGGGGGGCCGCTCATCTTGCTGGCTTCTTTCACACGCAACCCCTGCCATGTCCATGCCTACATGTCTGTCTGTACACACATTGCTGCTGGACCACATACTCACATGTCTGCTCTCTGGAGCACGTTTCTACTCTCTGGAGCAGAAACTTGCACCGAGATCAAAATCCCACAGGAGGGAAAGTCTCAACAGGGCAGAGAATCTTTTTTTTCCGTTGAAAAAGAAACCAACCTTCAGCTTTCTCCGAAAGGTCACAGAGATGTATTTTTTGGTCAGAAATGATGATCTGCCCTGTCTGCCCTGTGAGCTGGCGGGACTTGAATCATACAGTGTGTGCTATGCTTTTTAGGCTCATTACAAGGTTTTCGGGGGATGAAGCAGATGGCTAATGGGAAGAGGAAACGAGAGGCTGTTGCTAATGCTACACTGGTAAACCTAATGCAATCTACCTCATGCCATTTTGTCAGTAGAACGTGCAAAACTTTGCACTGAAATTTCACCCTGAAACTCACTCTGATCTCGAGTGAGAATCACATCTATCTTGGAGAAGGCTATGCTATTGCTGATAAACCCACCTAAGTAGTTGGCAAGCTCTACTGCAAACAAACATTCCCACTCTGGTCACTGTGGCTCAAAGGCATAAACCTAGGGCACCTGTGTTATGTTCGGATGCGAGCGAGTACTTGCGTGCACAAGGTACAGCCTTGTCCATGTCACTGCCTTGAAATGGGCTATTTTTAGAGCTACAGGTAAACATTATGATTGTGATCCATCAGTGGCTTAGATGTTGACATCTGAATAAATTGTGACCTAGAATGTACGCATATGTACATGCCTATATTTAGCAGACAGAATAGGTGGATATCTATCCTATTCTTTTCCTTTTGTTTTCTTTCCTAGATAACAAGCACAATGGATAATTGCTTATGTAACCGACGCAGTCCTTCCAAAAGGATCATATAGGCTACGCAGTGTAGTGGAAGTCACAATGCTGCAGCCGTCTCAAGCGATTTCCTCAAAGCGAAGTTTTTGCAAACAGATCAGAGCCAATATTGCTATCCTGGCATGTATGTGTTTGTTTTCCTCATCTCAAACATCTCCCCCTCCTCATTGTTTTTATTTGCATAGATTCATTCTTATCTCATTAGCCCCGACCACAGACTGTGCCTGGAGCCACTGTTATTTCCTTTTATCTCTGATTAGAGATTCTATTAAAATAGAAAATGAGGTCTCAGGGTTCCTCTCTCTCTCTTCCTCCGCAATCACATGGTCGGGTTGTGTGAATGCGCAGCAACACTGGATGGTTCACTTGACTTTTGCGACTTTAGTTATCCGAAGGCTTTTCATATCAATCAGCCCTATTCATGAGCACTGTTTATTTGTTAAACAGAGATGAGCTGAAACAAAGACTGCACCAGCAATTTTGGATTCATTGCGTTAGACCACTTGCTCGTAATTATTCAACGCCAAGTCCTGGCAAACCAAGCGAGCTTTACTGCGGTGGATGTGGAGTAGACAATATCTCTACACAGAACACATTTGCATCTTTGATTTGTTTATTAGGATAATTGTAGGTCATCATACTAGTTACAATTGAGAGGCACTTCAATTATGAGGACCACGTTACATTACAATTAAAGACGAAAAAATACCCAATGACATTATGTCTAAATCTAACATAGATATAAATATAGGCCTACATATTGTCTAAAGAAACACGTTACACGGCTTACAGCGTCACAGATCGGAGGGCTGTAAATGTATCATCATTTATCTGAAATCAGATGTTTGCCGAATGTCTAAGAGAGCAAAGTGGGTAGCAACTTCATATATTTCATTAATCTCTAAGCAAGGGTAAAATAATCGCAGCCGTTTTATTATATCCTTTCTCCGACGCGAGTGTTGTCATACTTAAAAACGTCTGTGACATATGTTGATAGATTACACATATTGTTTTGCGGACTGCCTGAGACCGTAGCATACGCATTTGGAGAGTTGTCAACCGCTGAAGCTTCAAATGACAGATATTAGCCTGCATCGAGTATTTGACACGGGTTGTGCTGTGTGTGTTCATGCTGGTCTAGTCTGGCATGGTGCGTCTATACGATTACAGTAGGTTACACAATGTTCGTTTTCACAGCTTTGTATATTCCTGCATGGAAAAAATGGTTACCTCAGATCAAACTTCGTGCTAAATGAGCATTAACTTTGAGGATACTTGGTCGTAGCTGCTGACGAATGAGGCAAAAAAATGCAGAAAATACCGTTTCAATTCTGCGGAAAGAGACAAGCGAGGAAAAGAAATGGTAACGATCAGGCTAATTAGACTGAAACGGGGACGTTCGCTGTAGTGATTTCCTAAAATCAATAGGGGTCAGGCTTTTTCATACTAAATAATATCAATCGTACATTTAGGGACGTCAGTTACACGCCACTTGTACAAATCTAAGGTGCAGGCCTTTCATATTGATTATTAGATTGATAAATGGATCTTAATTTAATGTGCGTAGGCTTTTTATGCATAAAAAGGCAGTAATATGAGAAGCAGACACGTCACGTTATGCACAGTGGAATAGATCAAGGCATAACTTGGTGGTTATACTTGCTATACTTGGCCATCAGTCATGTCAACAACTTTTAAAATGCTCTTTCAGTTCGGTGAACTTACTTGTCTGTGCCTACGGCGTACTAATTATTGAAAGCTCGTGATTGAGAGACATTTACTTTGCCTGCAATGACTTTTATATCAAGGTTGGTTACCATTACATCGTGTTTCATTGAGAATGTTGTTAATAGCTGGATGTAGTATTAAATGTACTACTATTTCCGCAATTGTTTGGCATAGTGTTACTCTAATTTATGGGCCTTGTGTTAATCTTACTATGGAAATTTGGTGATAATGTTGTCAGTACAGTAGTTATTTTAACCATTTTAAAAATGTGATAATGAAACAACCTGTCAAAAAGTCTTTAAGTAGACTTGTTGTCAACAAAAAAGAATAACACTTATGTTTTGTCTGCTCCCAAACATTGGCAAGCGATGATCATGTTCAAATATTGTAATGTACCAACACATCACTCATCAAGAAACATTTGCACCTTCGTTTTTGCCATGATATTGTTGGGAATCGAGTGGTCCCTGTGAACCACTTCACAGAAAATGGCTCTTACTAGAATAAGAGCAGTGTTGCACAAGAGAGAATGAGAAATGATTCATACCAACATATTCATTACTGGCTGATCACTGATCACAGTTACTGAAGAATCCTCAGGAATCTCACTAGTTCTCAATCAAATGTGAGTTCTTCTCCCTTCACTCGCCCTTTCTCGCTCTCTTCCGTGGCTCTGCTACAGTCTAGGCGTTGCCATGGTGTTCCGTTTCTCCTTCTAATTGCTGGTGTAGTTAGCCTTATACTGGTAATAGGCTATAGTGTCCTATCTGTGTCTGCCTATTTACTGATATAAACATGTCAGATGTTTTTATTGATGCAAAACAGCAACATTAACTGTTGTGTCACAGGGAAGCAGTTGAAGATGTTTTGACTACCTAAAATGTGAATTACTAGGACACTTCTGGGCATGATGATTATATAGTGCACACTGTTTATTAAAAGTTAGAAGCAAACAGCGTGCTTTCTCTTATTTTGCTCCCACTCACGCACACACACCATCTCTTAAACGCACACTCACTTTTCCCACCTCCTTTCTCGCTTTTCAGATGCCCAGCATTCACAGCTTTATTTCAATGGGCACTTTCAAGTTGCACAAAAGTGTATAAATGAGGTAGGTGGCGTGTGCCATCAAAACGCTTACCAGCTTTGATCTCTGCAACACCTCAGGCCGGCGGGGGAGAGAGAGAGGACAAGTGCTCGGCGTTCGGCTTGACTGAGATAGAGATGCTTTGAAAATGTCCCAAACCTTCAAAATAAGGACATCTTTCCTCCTCACGCTTCTTTGTTTTCTCTCCCTCTCCCCATCTCTTCACCCCGGCCATATTGACCGATTCCCGACAACATTGTTAATATTTAATATAGGCCCAGCTCCTTTACTGGCGCCCTGGGTGGAGAATGTCGGTCTTAATGTGAGAAGACAGTCTAGACGGATTGTAATGAGAGAGCAGCCACTTCACAAGTTGGCCATTGCCCCCAAAACTGCCCTTTGGACGTCACCTATTATCATTATTATTGTCATGATTATAGATGCCACTACAAGACTATCCATTATTATGATACTGAACTGATGGTCAAAGATCACCTGCAAGGCCTTTGAGTGTGGAACTTGGGAGTTGAGGTAATGGAAGATTTTGGATTCTACTCAATAGTGGCGTTTACATATTTTCTTCAGGAGGGCCTGATAATTTGTTCTCCTGATTTACGCGAGTTTTGCACTTCAAGAGAAGTACAACGCATTGTAATTCAAATGAGGAATGCTTTGTATTAAATATATTCAATACAGAACTATTAAGAAATGTAAAATACCACTGCATAAACAATATTGGTGTCAAAGTGTGAGGCCCCTATTGGATTGCTTTTACCTCCGCGAACATTGTTTTTTGACGCTTTGGTTTAGGCATAATTTAGGTTTTTGTAGCAGAAGCGGAAGCTAAGTAGCTAGCCGCAGCCACAAACGTCGCAAACACCACTGACTGTATAAGTTACTTACCGGTCTGGGGGTCAGGTGTAATGCCAAGAGCACAGCCAGCTTCTCTCGGTAGGGAGGACAAACATGTTTGGGTGACTTGGTCCAGGTTAGCATAATGGTACATAATGCCTGTTAATGCAAGGATATGATCTACAATTATATTCCAAAGCACCGGATGTAGCTGAACTAGCCGGCTGCAGTAGTAGCCTAGCTACCAACCCATAAGATAGATGATATATCTATATATATATATATATATTGAAAAAATATATACTGGACTTAGAATGTCTTTAGTGAAATGATCTCTAGCCACACAACACCATGGTCGTTCGGGCTTAACGTAGGCAATTTTGAATACTTCGCAGACAAACATAGCTACACAGCAGGCAGTAAGCACTACACTCACTTCGCTGTTACGGACAGACCTTGTGACTAGCAGATTGTCCATGGGTGAGACAGTCCAATCCCAAGTCTCTCCCAGTGGCCTGTCGTTGTTTGAGGCGCAGGGCAGCAGGTGATACGAGCTCTGAAAATAGCCTGTCGTCATCTCAGCTAAGCAAGAGGATCTACTCTGGCAGAACAGACAGGAGGACCGTTGTGGGAGTGTAGCAAGAGGACATCAAGTTTTAAATGATTTTGCTTGTAAATAAATGCTTTTTTGTCATTCAAAACGCTACTGAAATAAGTCTTTACACTTTAACCTAGCCGTGGCCATGTCCTGTGCATTCTTGCAATAAAGAATGAATGGAAAATTGTTGACTATTGTAGGCAGAGCTATGCCTAGAAGAACTTCGAAAATCCATGACTTTTGTCACATAATGCAGCTTGTTGTTCATCCCTTACCATGGTAACCAGCCTTGTCTAGAGAAAGGCCCAGATCAGCTAACTAACTGATAACAATATCTGAAGAAAAACATCTGAAACACATACTGTTGTCTCTTCAACAGCCTTGGAGGTGTTCCTCATCTGTCTGTGGGCGTTACATGTTACTAACACCTTGGTCGACAAACTGCACCAACGCAGCTTCCTACACCCACACAAGCAGCACATTCTTTAGTGATGTTTTAATTTTTTCACTCTCAGCCTGGGTAAAATGTTGTTTGTGTGTGTGTGTGTGTGTGTGTGTGTGTTTATTTCTTTGCTATTCAGCCATTTGAAGGAGTTCTCTTAAGGCCATCCAGATGCCTCTCTGTTCAATCAGAACGTCCTACCAGTCTACCTCCTCATTCATTCACCTCGCTACAGACTTCATCCAAATACACTGAAAATGTTTCTTTCTCTAGCTCAATCTCTTTCACCTGCATTGATCCCCTTTCTTATCTTCCCGCTGGTAAGGCTTAGCCCCTGAATGCTTGAGTGCTAGTCGCAAAAAAAATATCTGCTTTTTGAAGCATGAAAAGAAGCTGTTGACAGCTTTGCACGCACAGCGCTTTCCATTCCAATCAGAAGTGCATTACAGACACAACACATGGAAGGCTTCCATGACATTGTCTGTTCCTCATGTCAAGTTCAACCTCTCCGTATGTTTGCTCTTTTACAGTAACTCATTTCTGAACCAATCAAAGGAGCAAAAGTTCAGTGGATCAACTAATGCCTTCTAAAAGGAACGTACATTCTTGGGATGTGCCCTATTGTTTTCCATCACGCAGCGTTTCTTAGCAACCACACTTATATCTAAGCGTGAACGCTGAACTAAAACTCAAGAGGATGTTAGAATAAAACTATCCGTTTAGCTTGCGCGCATATAAAACCTTTGAAATGTGTCAATAATGTAGTATATGCATATAAGATACAGCATGCATGTCTCTGAGGAGCTGTCATTATTTGACCCACTCACCAATTAGACCTCCTGGCAAACAGCAGTTTGTTTTTGTACCGCACATGACACATGGATGTTAATGTGGTGTCGGATAGCGATCCAAGTTCATGTCAAATGTCATGTTAGGCCTGATTCAGCCATGTGAAACCGCACATCGTCCATGTCCTCTGAAGCATTGGGATTGGCATCAAGGGTGATTTGCAGGCATGCGTTCAAACGCTGAGCTGTGGTTGGCCGAGGGCTTCCCCCTCCCATATCCTCTTTAATGTTCCACCCCCCTGCTGAGAGCAGTGGAGCTGGTGGGCATTTAGCATCTAAACCCATTTATTACTAACACATATTGTATGCTTATGGATACCTCAGGCCTGTGCACATATACCAAACTTTACAGTATATTGTAGAAACTATTAGAATACAGACACTTGAATCAGACTCAAACTAACCGGACATGTTTTTTCCTCCACACTTTTTTTTAAATGGCTCTGTAAAATGAAGTTGTTATTGAGATGAGTTCTTGGCTCATTTGCTAGTTAGTCTTCTGAGACACTGGACAATGTGTGGTAAGGGTTATGTTGGGTGATGTAGCATTAAATGTCCAGATGTTCTCCAGAAGAACAGAAAGGACTACAGGCTATTTCAGCATGCCTTAACAGAGTCTCTAACTGAGCGTACAATCACCCTTATGCTGTTCACACTCAATGTATACCTGTATGTACATGTCTACAGATATTGGCCATTTATACCTTAAATTCAAGGTGACCTTATTGATTTCTTGAGTCATAAAATGGTAATGATTAAACTAAAGCAGTTCCCTGGGTTACCAACAAGACTTCTGCTACTTCCTTTTTTGCATTTCAAAGCCAGTTGGAAGCCACTCTCCTGGCAAAGCAGGCTTGATCTGCAAGCACTGTGTGTGGACAGATCGAACTCTGCAGGGGAGGACGGTGTCCTCACACACACACGCACACACACACTCACACGCACACTCACACACGCGCCACGTCGCCTACACAACCGTATTTTCAGCCTCACAGACACACATTCACACAAAGAGCCACATCGCCTACACAACCTTATTTTCAGCCACACACATACAAACACACACACACATCTACACAATATTATTATCATCTTCTCATACACAAACACACCCATTTTATGTACACAGCCTTATAATCAGCCTCACACACACTCCTGTCCTGGATAGCACTCGTTGAGTTTTGCATGTTGATTTTTGAACACTCCCCAGACACGCTTCTGTAGTCAGGCATATGCTACAACAACAGTCCCCCGCCTACGCAGGCGAACGCCATCAATGACCACTGTAGCTTCTGTTGCCATCCTCACAAAGGATTGGATGGTGTCCCAGCGTCTGCAGAGGCCTTTGGATCTTAGCCACTAGGGAAGGACACTGTGTCTGATCCGTCGTACATTAAACAGAAGATGATGGGGAGTGGTATGAAAAGACAAGAGGCGGAGCCTAAAAAAACGTTGTAGTGACCTACGCTGTCACGAGGCTTCTAGGTGCGGCTCTCTGGACGAGTGACTGCTTCATGGAGAGATACTTATGGGAAACTTGGGTTAAACACAGACACTTCCTTCAGTGTTAAGCTGGCAGTGAGTAAGAGGAACAAAAGGCATGCTTATCCCCAGGTGGTCCTGATCAGCGCACCTCCTGGGACGTTTGTTGGATGCGTGTCTCCCTGTGTAAACATACAGTCAAGTTGAATGCTGCGCATGTCTCCGCGTGTATCTGCAGCCTTGCATGTCTCTATGCTTTCTCAGTTTTCTTCTGCATGTTGGTATGTTTACATGTACTGTATATACGCACCAACATGTTTTTGTACACGTGTGCGGGTTTTCCTTGTGCATGGAGGCTCACGCGTGTGTCTGTTTGTGTGCAGAAACCACTGTTGGCTAGGCTTTACCCTTGACTCGCTGGCAGTCTGTCTGCAGTGACAAGAAACTGTGGAGTGAATATTGATGGGAGTGGCTGTGGGGTGCATCTTTGATCTTAAACGCCTGGCTTTGAATACAGTCTAATTCAGCCTCCTAGCCTGCTAATGCATCACTGGCTGATGTAAAGACCTACCTTTTTTGTGCCTCTTTTACCCATTTCGTAGCCACATGTGACTAGAATACCAATTCTAAGTCTACGAAGCACCTGAATATCTGTTTCCATGTACAATGGGAATCTGAAGAATGCTGTTAATGATACCCTTGCTATATGGATGCCTCATAAAGTCATGCTATCCTAAAGTAAACCCTTGAGTAAAAAGTATTATTTTGGACACTGTACTTCAGAGTTCAGATAGTTCACTCAAGTTTTCAAGCACTCCTGCTCTCTTCTCTTCAGGGTCTCGGTCTCTGAGAGCTGACGACTGAAAGTGCTCGGTCTCCTCTGTAGATCTTGATCAGAGGTACCACACTGCACCGCTTTCATAATTCATTTTTTCCAAATGTATTTTATGTATAATTTAGAAGACCTACCTGCACTGTTGTGAAGCGCAGCCCCTCCGCCCCCCTGACGGATAAATGATAGATGGTTGGTTGTGAGCTTGTCTTTGTAGGCTGCTACAGAGGTGAGCTGCAGGGTCAGTGAGCGATCAAGGAGGAGGAGAGCGTTGTCTTAACTGACAGATTGAGGCTGCCTGCTTTCTCGGACCTCAGCTGGAGATGACATCATCATCCGAAAGCAAGCGCTCCCGAAATCATAAGCGATGGAAAGAAACAGGTCATGTTTAACTGCAGTGACGCAATCAAAAGATGCACAGAGCTTTCGCCTGATTTCCAGATTCCTCTAAATGACCGAATAGGAAGACCGCCAGCAAAGTCTCATCCATTCTAAATCCTGTTCATGATTATTATTAAGTAACTATTTCCTGATCACAGATGGGCAACAGCTGCAGCCTATTCCCCAGGATAGAGTATGAAGAGTCACATCTCTTGCTTGGGTGGTTCTGGGTATGCTATGTTAACATGGAGAAAAGGGTATTTAGGGGACAGAACATCTGTAACGCACATTTATTGAGCTGTTAAGCACTATTTAATAGACCTATATTTTAGACATGCCATCATGTGGATTGTTTGAAGATAAAGTGACAAAAGATTGAAGACATGTCAGTAGTTTTCATGAATTCTGATTCGACTGTCATTTGTTCCCTGACATTTAGGTTCTGTCTGTGGACTGATGTGTTCATGTAAGTCCAGAGGGGAAATAAAACAAGCTGTTGTTTATATCCCATAGCTATAATGACTTGAGCTGCTTGTGGATTAGAGCTTGTGATTCGACCCCATTTCTGCGCATCAGGGTCAGGGGTCACCTAACCCTGCCACCCAAAGGCATCTATGTCCAGCTGTGACATGGAACACACGCCAACATGATGTGTCCTCTCCACATCCGTCCATCCGTAGGACCCCTGCCAGAGAGAAAGAGAGGGAGAGAAGGGCTGTGACGAGGAAAGAAAGAGAGGGAAAACGGATGGGAGGGGAGAAGAGGGGGTGAGGAGAAGCTATGTGCACACATGACCTAAATGCACATCGCCTGCTGTTTGTCTCCCCTGAGAACCAAATAGTGAAGCATGTGCCACACATATATACCCACACACATGCAAACATACTAAAGAATGAATTCGTTTGACTGTGGATTCCTGCGCAGGATTGTAAAACCATCAACAGAGATCAATTTTATAAGGAGCAAGTGAAACACCTGACTGAAGACAGCAGTACACATCCAGTACACACACAAACACACGCCGATGATTACAGTGCGTTGTAACGTTGCCAAACCGTGCTCACCAGCGTACACAAAACACAGAGCGGTAATCAGGCCTAGCAAAGCACTGAGCTTCAGAACTCCTGCCTCTTGTGAGGGAAAAGGAGAACAGAAAACAGCCCAAATTGCAGCGCAGCCCATACTGACTATTTTCAGCAATTATACACTCACACACAGTCAACATTCAGGACCCATGCATAAACAAAGGCTGGTCTTTTCTGACACATCTCCCTGGCAGACTGTATGTAGAATTCCATAGCAAAACTTAATAATAAGATCACAGCATGTGCAAAAAGCCGATTATACTGGAATAATGGAAATGCAAGGACTGAAACCTAAATATTTGTGGGTGTTTACGCAACCAGCTGTTATGTTGTCAGCCCGTACTTTAGGCCGACTTTAACATATAAAATTAAGCCCCTTACTATGCATTGCTTTGTCTTGTGAAATGCAGAATCCATTTCTGGACTGTTATGCTTGAAGCACTTCTAGAATTTGAGCATCTGCTGCACTTACTAAATACACTATTTTGGTAACATCCCTATGGATAGCTTAACCCAAGCATAGCATCCATAGAAGTAAATGTGAACTGTCATTTGGAAATGCTGACTAGAATAGGAGTCAAACTGGAATTATACCTTTTTAATAGAGTTGGGTCGATAGGCATCGTTTGAAACAAGTTCCTTTGACCAACAAATCCAGTCTTCTTCAGCATGTTACCTGCTGGCAACAAATCAGTGTCATACGGGGTTGTAATAGTGTTAGCAGCACACGAAGGGTTAACCGACATCCCTAGCTTCCAATAAAAGGTAATTTGTTCCCTCTTTGCAGAGGCGCGCGCACACACACACGCACACACACACACACCGTATTCCTGTCCTCTCTCATCCCTCTCTTCCTTGTCTACCCTCCTCTCCACTCTGTCTTGTTCTGTCACACGGCTTTTGTCTGTTCAGCCTGTCTGTATTCAGCTCCCGCTCTCTGAGACGTTGATGGTGGCTGACTGACACTTTAGAATTGCTCCCGGGAGTTGCTAGTCCTCGCACAAGCACACGCACACACACAAGACACATACAAGTGAAGCACACACAAAGTAGACACTCTCTCGCTCTCTCACGCACAGACACCAGCTTGTCAAGTGGCATCCCTACAAGGGCAGGTAAATGGCAGCTGTGTCATTGGCAGAAGGTCCAACAAGTTCAAAATCCCAGATGGAAATATAATCAGACACGTGTGTAGAGACACGTCTGGATCTGAACTCTCCTCTCTGCTTCCCTGTCACCACATTGCCTCCACTGGTCAGCCTACACAGTACAGAAAGGTCTGGAGTACAGTAGGTCAAATGATGGCTCTTTCCCTCCACTTGGATCCATTCAAACGGGAAACATCTTCCAGAAGTCACCCTTCCACTGGTGCTGTTTGTGCGGACAGGCGACAGCTCTAGAGATGTTTGTTCAAGGCTATTTCTACTCAACTACGTGTCATACAGTAAATGGTGCACATATGTTGTATGCATCATACTATGACAGGGCTGTTCGTCACACGTTTGCACCCGCTGCCAAGAACTTGAGATGTCATGTTCCCAGGCACAGCTTGACCAGTTTTTTTGTTTCCCTCCTAGGGATTTTACATTCATTCACTGTGCAGTTGAGACAGATTGCCAATTGGATCACGCTCCTTGATAACAGACAGATCGTGGTTGAAGGCTGTATCCTTGGTGACCTTCTCATTGCGTGACCCATCATCCCAAGTCGCATATGCCACACACACAAAGCCGATGTAGTCTTTGAGCCCGATTGACCTTTGACCCCCTCCAACCCCCCTGGCGTCTGATCCTGTAACATCTGATGGGTTGAAGATACGATGGCAGGGTCAGCTGGCAACATACACGATAGCTCCGGGCTGGTGGATGGAGGGGGTGTTGGCTATCGTCATGTCCTCCCTGTCCCTCCCCCGCCCATCGCTTTGTTAAATGGGGTCAGTGCTGGGTTGGCTCTAACTCCAGGGCTACCGCCTGCACCATGCGCAATATGCCTCAATAACTGCCCCCCCCCCCCCAGTCCGTACCAGTACAGTAATGTGAGTATCGCCCAGAGAATCAGATTGGGGAAAGCCTTGCCTCCCCCCCCATCATTTCCTGTGAATCATATCTTCCCTCGTGTGTGTGACTGTGTGTAAGTTGAAGCGAGCACATATAGTTCCCTTTGAAATAAAGCTCTCTTTTAAGTTAACCACATGAAGCACATGAAAGGGAACTCAGTTCTGTTTAGTCTCTTCCCTTGAAAATGGACTTCTCTCTGGTGCAGTGCAGCTCTATCGAGGTCCTACACTGAAAAAAGCCGTCTTATAGAGGAACAAGAAAAAAGGTACCAAAATTAGGTGTATATTACTTCAAATTTGAAAAATGATTTGCCAACAGAACAATTTTTTTGACTTGCCTGTATTTTCTGAAACAAGAAACAAAACTCGCAGATACCTTAAAATGTGTTTGTTCTCATTATTAAGTGTATTTGAATGAATACAATTAGAATATATAAGTGTCTCCTATCAGTATGTCTCCTGTTTGCTTCTGCTATCAAGGCTATAGGCCTGATGTCTCCTTCTCGAAGGAGTAGCTCCTTGATTTTCTTTCAAAAATCAAAGCTGGTTGGCTTTACCTTATTAAACAATAAGCATCCAGAGCTAAACCTTGCTAAATCTGTGTATGTTCCCTAACAATGTTTGTGTTCAATTGTGTGTCACTGAACAACAAAACGTCTGTTTTATAGTAGATAAAATTTCTACCTTTAGCTGCGCGAGTTCCACATATTTCCGGTCCCTTCAGTTATTTTGTCGAAACGGTAGCTAACTAGCTTTAGTTAGCTTCTGGGATATGTGACCTTCCATAACAATCGCAACAATGCCACTTCCGTGCTAGTGTTCATTGTTAGCCTTCACGTTGGTAGCTACAGTTTTAAGCCATATTAAAGCGTTTGTCACATAATTTTTTATCTGAAAATGTCAAGTATAGGTGAAAAGACACGTCGAAGACATAGTCTAGTTATTTCACAGTATTTACGCAGAGTTCGTGTTTGAACTGTTTTTGTCAAATGACTGGAAAACCAAAATGCCAGCCAAACTCATTTTGCCTTGATAAGCTACAGCCCAGATCAACTTGAGGATGATCAATGCTGTGCGGCAGGTCAACCATTAGGATTAAAAAGGATGGCATATCGGAAATATCGCCATGACTACATGATACATACTGTATTGTCAATTGCATATAACAGCAATGACCTCAACACCACTGAAGGCCGCAAAGACACAGAGAGACAACTTGTGAGGGATCCAGATCCATTCTATGATAACAACCATACGTAGACACACTGATACTATATCAATCAATCCGGAACAAAAATATGACAAATGCGAGATCCCCCGACTCATTGAGGTTTCATATTGTTCACAGTTTAAGGCAAGTTATGATCCGACTGAAAACACATTTCCCCCACCTGTTTGTTATATTGCTCGATAGAGCGGCTGTATGCACTGTCAACTTCAGGTGCGATATTTACCCTTCCAAGTATGCCCCATTTCACAGCATTGAACAGATGACTCCCGCTGCTCTTATGTTCTGTAATACTGTCAGAAAGATGTTTCAAATATTTTAAAACCCGTCCTCGACCAAGTACCATCTCCACCAAATAGCAGATATTGAAAACTGAAGAATGCCTTCTTCAGTATGCTAACCTTTAGCCACTCCAAACCACTTCACGATAAACTCGCGGTTACCTACCATCAGTTTGAGTGATGCCAATACCCCGTGACTGATGGGCACCAAGTCATTTTACTTCAAGTTTCTCCTCAATATTAAGGGCTTTAAACCGGTGCTCGAGTAAGAAATCCACTTTAATCATTTCCTCAAGTTGTATTTTTTTTGTGTAAGGCTAACAAGTTAGACAAAAAAATCTACCCCCCTTGTTCGTTCTGCTGACTAATGTTGGCGCCAGACAGAAACCCAATCAAGTATGAAATACTAAATGACGCTGTGGGGCAATCGGCTGTCAGCCGCCATGGGCCCTGCGTGAATGTGGGGCTAGCCTATCTCTCACTATCAAATGTGCATAGTACATGTGAAATTATTAACATGCATGCTCAGAATGTCAGTTAGTTAGTTAGTTAGTTAGTTAGTTAGTTAGTTAGTTAGTTTGAGTTGAGTTTTAGGTTTAGTTTAGTTTTAGTTTAGCTAGTGCATCGATGCGATGCTAAATGACCCCCTACTGTGAACTCGAATCGACAGACACTGTCTGAAGCAGTATAACAGGGACTGATGACTATGAGATAAAATAATGATACGAATGATATGCAATTTAGGAAGATGCTATATTCATAGATAATACATTATTGGAAGTACATGCATACATACATTTTCTACTGCCGATCCATGGGAGGGATTGCCGTGCCGCTTGTTCACATTTGGGGTCACGGGTGACTGGAGCCTAATTCAGTAACTTTGGGCCATAGGCGGGGTACACCCTGGACTGGGGCCAGCAAGTCGCAGGGTTTTTGGAAGTAATCTTTGAGAATTATAAATAGCTCAGGAAGGTTGGAGTAAATTTGCAACAGTCATATAATAAAGCGTCTCTCAGGTTCACTCAAATTACTAATCTAGTGTCCCATTAGTCCAGTAGCATTATGCCATCCACCTTCTATGGGACTAACTGTGTGCAAGACTTTAGTAAGCCGTGTGCTATCTTCTATTAAGGACATCTGGATGGGATAGTACTGGACCACAGGCTTTAAAAACACAATGACTTTTCCAGCCTTGAGCCGTATCACATGTCGGAGGATTTGTCTCCCAGGCCTATTGAACTCCAGACAGTCTTTATCAGTGACACACCAAGGCTTAAATCTCTTCAGACATTTCTTCTCCATGCGAGGATGCGAAAGTCATCTCCACCCATGTAAGAGACTGTGTGCGTAAGTGTGTGTGTGTGTGTGCGTGCGTGCTTGCACTCACAAACTGTGTGGATGGAACTATGTGCATGTTTGAGGTTAGATCCTACAATACAGTGTCATAACAGCATCCCTATAATCTGACATTCGTATTTACCGGTGACAACAAGGGTGTATATCTGGTTCGGATTATGTTTTGTCGAAAGGTGAATTTCTGGCTACAGGCAACATGATTTTGGCTGGGGTGTGTATGTGTGAGTGTCTGTTTGTGAGTGTTTTCCATTTTCAACTGACTCTCTTGAGGGCGAGCACTGATCCACTTACTGTTTAAACGCTGATAAATCCCGATTTATTAATAAACAAGAATCTAATCTCAGTTGTAACAGCTTGACGTACAACTCATCTAAAAACACACTCTAACCAGCTCTCACTCTCTCGTACAACCATTGAAACCCTCTTAGTAACCGATCTCCACGGTTACATGTATTGATGACACACCTGTGTATGCTGACACGTCTCACCAAAAACCAATTACAGCAGCTCTCTAAGGTGTCTTACTCAATGGTAAGCATCATTAAATGCATATACTTTACATGCTGTTTTGTCAAAACAAGTTTGTGAGAAAGACTCAAATGATTAATCTTCTTTTCTGTATGTCTGTCTGTCTGTCTTTCTCTCTCTCTCTGCTGCAACCTATTCCCCACATGTGGTGCCCTTATAGCAGATAGCAGAATTCCTAGAGTTGTACTAAAAATAACAGAGAAAACTATCTCTCTAACTTTATTCTTAATTGCAATATCGTAGGACAAGCCTCTACACTTTGGTTTTTAATTGCCCATTCAAAGTAAATGACTAGTTTTAGGCTTTGAGCCCACAATGAATATTCCGTGTATCCATCCATTGTGGTCTTATTTCATAGTCCATCCTTCTGTGCAATCAACCACCCTTTCCATGCGTCTATCTGCCTGTCCGTCTGTCCGTCAGGAGGGAGGAAGCTGTTCCTCTAGCTCTTCCAGTGAGGCTAACGAGGACACTGTGTTTCTCTATTCCTGCTCTGACCCCCCCGCGGCAGCACCTCTGGGAACTTCGTGGATGAGCGCTCCAATTCCAGCCTCCTTTGAAATAGGCAGAGAAATTAATTACAGCACTCTCTCCGTGGAACAGAAGAGACAGAGGCAGGTGGGGGAAAAGGGGGTTGGAGGAGGAGAGAGGTGCAAAACGAAAGGTGCAGGTGGAAAGAGAAAAATATGAGAGGTACAGTACAAAAGGGAGACAGAGAGAGAGAGAGGGAGAGAGAGAGAGAGAGAGTAGGAAAGAGAGAGAGTGGAAGACGCGAGAGACAGGCAGCGCAGTCGTGTGATAACAGTTCTATAAAAGGAAGAGAGGGCCAGGAAGAGTGAGAAGTGTTTCTCTTGAGGAGGGTGGGAAAGAGAGCGCTTTATTCCCTGCATTATGGAAAGAACCCTCATCTTCATCCTGCCAAAACATCAGCTTTCTTTAAAACTGTCCTCTAAGGTCAAACTCCTATGCTTCCCCACAGGAATCTCTTTGGTCTTCTTAGTGGTGGACGATGTTGTAAGTGACACACATGTTGGAATAAATCCCCTCATCTGGGGTGGTTTTGATGTTTGCTATCTTGCAGTTTCACATTCACGCGTGTCTCTCGAGTCCCCATAAGCACGCATTTGATCATACTTACATTGCGTAATGTGCTGTACAGGGTTACAGCTATCTCTGTTATTATTCTCAGTGGAGTCATTACAGTTCGTATGCATGCATAATGACCATCCACTGTCATCTCGCCCTTCTATCTCACCGGCATTCCTTCCCCCTCTTGGAGCTCTCTGAACTCTGAATGGATCTTATCAACATCCATCCTGTCGAGTGTCTTCAAACACACGTACACCATCACGAACACAATATTCCGTTATTTCAGAAGAAAAATCAGCCAATTCCTGGAGCATGCAATCCAGTCAAACACACACACGCTGATTTTGAGTTTAGGTTGGTACTCAGATATGGAGCCCATAGTGCTAGAAATGAAGTGCGGAATGAGGCGGATAAACAAAATGACATACGCCCAGAACGCTGTTTCTGTGGGGTGTTCACTCACCCTCACCTAATGTGCGGATCACACAGCCATCTCTCCCAACCCTACACTCTCCTGCTCTCACCACCACTGAGAGGCCTAATGAAGACCAGTAATGCCGAGACACTGGAGGGTGAATGCACCAGAGCATCCTGAGTGTTACATATCTGACAGTGAGGAGCATTGCCTTGTGTTAGGGTATGGTTTGTTACTCCGATACCCTGGAGATAAGCTGTTTGGGCTGAACAGAGGCTCACGGTGGAGCTGTATGGGCTGAACAGGGGCCCACGATGGAGCTGTATGGGCTGAACAGGGGCCCACGATGGAGCTGTATGGGCTGAACAGGGGCCCACGGTGGAGCTGTATGGGCTGAACAGGGGCCCACGATGGAGCTGTATGGGCCAAACAGGGGCCCACGATGGAGCTGTATGGGCTAAACAGGGGCCCACAGTGAAGCTGTATGGGCCGAAAAGGGGCCCACAGTGGAGCTGTATGGGCTAAACAGGGGCCCATGGTGGAGCTGTATGGGCTAAACAGAGGCCCATGGTGGAGCTGTATGGGCTGAACAGGGGCCAACGGTGGAGCTGTTTGGACTGAACATAGCTGGTATTAAAGCAGATAACATGATGGAAATCAATTCTGTAGGACCTGCTGTTACCCAGAGTCCTTTGGGCTAGACCAGCAGCCCCTGCAGCAGCAGAGTTAATAGGATAGCAGCAGGCAGAGTTGATGGAGCACCTCGTCACAATGCCTCGCAGGTGGCAAAAGACAGACCGAATAGGGCAAATCTAGCCCCAGAAATCTAGCCCCTAATCTGCCTCACGCTCGCAGAGACACAATCTCATTTGTAAATTATTAAAAGCTTGATCATTTGTATCATTCTAGTTTGCTATGATGCATAACATATGAATACATGCTCTAAAAACATCTGAAAATGGTCTCTCCTTATTTTGGAGATACTTAGAGCATTGCACTGCACTTTGGAAGACAATACTATACAAAGAATTGCTGAAATATTTTTGGGCTGAATCTCTACCAATTCATTTGCTCTTTGTGTGCAGTAAAACTCCAAATACATTTCTCTACTTTTTAAAGGATTCACTTTTCTTTGATCACCTATTCCCTCCATGCCCTCAAAGACAACATTCATCTGTTTTACAGGTGAGATGTTAAATTAGAGATGGTGGGTTATGGAAATCCATATTTGTCAGACCACACTGGCATGACTGTGTGTGCTCTTCCATGCTTTATTCAAACAAAATGTTAACATGATAAGAACTGAGAGGGAGAGGTGCCAATGGATGGCACTAGCACACACTCTGAAATGCCTTCCAGGCCAGTGTGTGTGTGTCTTTGTGTGTGTGTGTGTGTGTGTGTGTGTGCACGAGTGTGTGTGTACAGGGCAGTATGTTCCTGTGAAGCTTCATTTCTCCCATTTGTGGCCAGGCTACAGAAAATGGGGTCCAGTTGAATGTCACATCCAAGATCATTAATGGTTATCGGTTGTGACACAACAACACGACATCCTGCGTCCTGAAAAGGAGGCTAACGAGTCATCAGGAAGACGGATGAAACTTAGAGAGAAAAAAACACTTTACTGGATGGATGGAAGGAAGTGCTTCACTGGAAAACATCTCATTATTTACTGATGCAGCAAATCTGTAAAACTGCAATTGTATCATTCGGAAATACGCCGAACATCAAAACCACTCGTTATCATTCGAAATCCATCGTTCTTTTGCGACCGAGACATTTTTCATCCCAAGTTTCCCGGCCGTAGCCATTTACCGAAGGTGATAGGGGTTAGCAGGTTAGCGGCCTGAATGACGAAGTGTCAAATCATTCATCTCTTTCTCAATCCTATCTCTTCTCGCTCACTCTCGACGACTCATTTCACAAGTCTCAGCCCGCCTGTTGGTGCCCAGACATTTCACATCTCCTGTTCCCCTGCTTCCCTGTTCCCCTGTTCCCCTGCTCCCCTGTTCCCCTGCTCCCCTGCTCCCCTGTTCCAATAGTCAGTGGAGGAAGGAGGGATCCCTAACATCTGGAACACACACACCTTTAATTTAACAGCCTGTTTGGCCCATTTAGCCAATATTGTGGGGGGAAAATGAATGGTGTTTGGATGGACTCGGACAAATACTCTGATCGTGGCAACACAATAGTATTATAAAGGCGCATTCATCAATAGTCAGTGGCATATTCCACATTCTGTACTGAAATGACAATCTGAGGGCAGGAGATTTGACAACTGGTGCCTTTCTCACCTGACACTTGTGACGTTCCCATATGGGGCGCAGTCAGGTTGTATATGTGTCTGTCTGGCAGGGTTGGGGCCCCAGGTGATTATAGGTGGCTTGGCCACAAAGCTATTAGATTATAACCACGCTCTGGGAGGGTAGCAGGTGCATGGGACATCTGCTGCTGTCCTGGGGGGCCCGGGGTGAGGGGCTACGGTTATCAGTCAAGTGCTGTGTGCATTTCACAGTGAGCACACACCAATTAATAACCAAATACTTCTCATAATTAAATGCATCATTTAACACGTGACAGAAAGACAGGCAAGCATGCAGACAAGCAGGCATATCAGACAGTCAGACAGACAGACAGACAGGCTGGCAGACAGGCAGGCAGGCAGGCAGGCAGGCAGGCAGGCAGGCAGGCAGGCAGGCAGGCAGGCAGGCAGGCAGGCAGGCAGGCAGGACGGCTGCCATATCATTGGCCATGTCTGAGCTGAGCGTCGTCCCCAGGACAGCCGTTAATGCGTACTATACACGAAGCACCATCCGCTTAGGGAGGAGAAATTAGCAGCACCCAACACACAGTGGACCTGATTGCTGTGACATTTGCATATTGGGTGAGAGCTGCCTTCCACCAAGCTACCCTGCTCTAAATAGATAAGGACATTAAAACCGAACTGAGCCAAGGTTTCCCTCTGCTTCTCCCCCTCTGCACGTTAATATCTACCCCAGCCTTTCATCCAGGCAAGCCATGGGTCTGGGGAGAGCGAGAATTCACCTTATCTCCATTGCTGTTGCCAAACATCCCCAAATTGTATCCTCGTACTCTGAGGACAGATTCATTTAGATAGATTGACCTGCATTAGAGGCCGTGGAAAATCTCTCCGTTTTCCTGGGGTTTGTTTAGTCTGTTTTTTTTTCGAGCCCATTCCTGTTATTCACAATGCCTGGGATTGTGGTAGCAGGAACTCATAAGAGAGAGATATCTTCATAGAGCCATCCTTCTCCCCTCGTTAGCTTGGAGCAAGCGTGCTAGCTCTCCTGTAGGCTAGCTCGCTGACAGGCACCAGGGGGTTGCACAGAAAGGAGCTAGTCTATGGATTTAAACTCACCACCCTACTTTTCACAAAACACACACACAAAAAAAACACCAATAAGAACTCACACAAATAAAAAAATATACATGCATGCAATTTACACATTCAGCCTTTTACTGACGTTGACTGTGTTCTATCCTGGGGAGCTTCACTGAACTCACAGTGGAGTTCTCTTACCCATGATACACTGCTTCAGAGCAAAGAGCCTGCTCTTAGAATTCAACAATAGAAACCCTCTGAAGCTGGCGTTCAAAGTTGAACCTGGCTACAGCCAACTGCTAGCATGTCCCCTGGTTTCGTCTTACTTCTATAGCAAGAGTAACAGAAAAGAGCATTAATAACAACATAGACTTCACACTGCATTTACATACCGTAGGAGGAATGTTACGTAATAATATTTGGGCCTGACACATCCTTTAAATTATACATGAGTGGCATGTTAAAGGACATTGTATATACTGTATATACATTGTATGCATATATATATATATATATATATATATATATATATATATATATATATATATATATATATATAATGCCGCAGTTGCAAAATCCAACAAATGTTCCTCCAGCAAGCACAGAGAGGCCTGGACCAGTCTTGGTGTCACCAAGGTAGCGGCAGTACCTTGTGTGAGACCACCTAGCTCCTAGTTTGTTTCACTCTCTCCTTCTGCTCTCCGTGAAGTTTCTAATAGAACAAGTCATTAATTAAGACTTCATCTCCGCAGCTGTGGGGAAGACCTGTACCTTCGCTCTATCTCTGATCAAAACACACACACACACAGTTTCCTGCCTTTCGCACTAAATGAGAGCGTGTGCGATAAAGCCATTGATCTGGGGAAGAGTAATCCAAAGCAGTTAACTGCAACAGCAGCTGCAGAACAGCCTCGTCTCGCTCGCTCTCGTAAAAGACACAGTAGCCCCAACCACACAGTGTGGTGTATTGAAAATCAGGAGCATTACTGAGGCAGAGTACCGTCATCAACATCGTCTGACAGGAGGAGGGAGGACGGCTGAACCTTGGGCTGAACACTAGTCAGGGAAGGAGAGGAAAGCCTGCCTAACTATTGTTTTAAACTTCAAACGAAGCTCGAGGCAGAGACTGAATCTGAATGCTGAGAAGCCAGGGTTTGTATAAGCAAGGAGTAGCCTCACAGCAAAGCTTGTGAATGTGCGCGCGCGCGCGCGAGAGAGAGAGAGTATGCGTGTGTGAGTCAGTGTAGGTGCGTGTGTGTGTGTGTCTGCGTGACTGAGTGAGTGTGCATTCACCTATGTATAATGAGTGTCTTCCTCCACCACCAATCTGTGTTCTCTGCTCGTGCTAATTACAGGGAGACGCTCGTGTGTTCCATCCGTTTCCTTGTGTGTTCCAGAAGCTTGCTAAGACATCGTCTCTCTGGGATAATTAGCTGGCTGGGTAACCAGCAGGGGCACGAGCCTCGCCGGACTGGTGGAGACGAACACCAAACACTTTGAACTTGTCCTCGGAACAACTCTCACTTCCATCCCCACCTCCCTTCACATCGATTTCCCCTGCGAGAGTTTACCTTGCACATCCCAATGGATCTTGTTTACCTGCTCGGTGGAAGGACTGCTTGTTCAAGTGTGTTTTCATATCATTTCCGGTCAATACGGTGAATTTGCACGCTCACTAATGATGAACTCTGAAAAAAAAATAAACATGGAGATACAAGAAGATAACTCGGGGATTCTGGAAAGAGAACCACTGCAGTTTCGTTGCCAAGCCGAAGGAGAACACTGGCTCACCCGGCTTGAGAAACACAGACAGATCAAGCGAATGCTTTTCAGCCAGCTCATGGGTGGTGAAGGATAAACAAACGAGTTACTGCTAATTGGCCATAAGCTGAAAATGATTAGAGCTGTGATTGGCTCGGTGATGGAGAAGAAGGCTCTGGGAGGCTGCAGGAACACATCCTGTGTGCTTGAGATGCTTCATACAGACTGAGAGGTAGACCGCACTGTCCTGTCTCAAGATATTGATACTCTCTTGCAGATCTGACAGCAATTTGATGAGTCTGAGCCATATGGCAACAGGCCATCTGGCCTTATGATTTGGCCAGTAATCCATGTTCACAAATTATAATGATTCATTGTCTATGCCACCCTAACCCCAGATAGATATCATAGATGCTGGATGGTAATTGGCTGAAAGATGTATTAGTGATCCAGATTCAGATACTGACACCACATGGTTGACTCTGCCAAGCCAAGGTAAGTGCAGGCTGCCCAAGGCATCTGTTTGTACCAAGGTAGAAGCTAACCTGTACTGCTGGCAGCTGTCTGCTTGGCTGTTTCCTGCCTGACCTGTTTTTTGTCTGGGCTCCTGCCTGCCACTCCAGTCAGCGACCAGACTGCCAAGAGGCTAGAAAAAAACCCAGATCGTTGTCCCGCAA
This sequence comes from Plecoglossus altivelis, assembly GCA_036571765.1. NCBI lineage: Eukaryota > Metazoa > Chordata > Actinopteri > Osmeriformes > Plecoglossidae > Plecoglossus > Plecoglossus altivelis. The sequence goes on along the minus strand of BROE01000016.1, from coordinate 14,239,070 downwards.
CTTCCTGCAACTGTCTGCAACTTTGCGTTGACACCCAGCTATCGCAGTCTCGCGTTGGGTCCTGAGGTAACAACCAGGTCCAATGTTTCTGTGCACAAAACCATTATCTAGATTCTTATTTGACCAAACACAATATAGGCTGTCCTCTGCGAATCCTTTTCCGAAGCAATCTCGCCTCAAGCAGCCAACCGACGACCTCATGTCGGTGCCAGTTGAAGACAACATGGCTCTGTGCTTAGCCCCAGAGGAGCCCTGATTCCATCACATGACCGTGGAGAGAAATAACGCCACTGCCCGAACAAACGGCAAGCAGAGCGGCTGTGGCATCTGCTCTGGCAGGCCTTCAGACAGGAACGCTGAGGTCAGAGCAGCACCAGGTGGCCATGCCAACCCCTTCCCTGCAATCCCTCTTCAGCCGTGGCTCACCTCTGCCAGCCTGCCTCAGCGCCCGGGCACTGCATCGGCCGCCCAGCAAAATCATAATGAAGTGTGTCTGAGCTGTGCGGTCCTGGGAGAGGGGGGAAAGGAGGGAGGGAGGGGAGGTGGGGGGAGGAGTGAAGGAGGAAGATGCAGAGGATGCGATGTAGAACGAGGCGGGGGAAAGAGATGAGAGGGAGAGATAGGGAGTGGGAAACGAAGGAAGAGGTGGAGGAGAGAGAGGGGAATGAGGAGACTAGGGGAGGGCTAGACAGAGAGAAAGAGGGAGATAGAGAGAGCGCTAAACAGAGAGAGAGAGAGAAGGGGGGGCTGTGGTTATGGAGAGGTGTGGCAAGTAGCAGTGCCAGGCGAGGAGGAGGGCTGATGCCAAGTGTCGACCTCCTGTGTAAATCACTCCAGACAGACCCACCATTGGAGGTAACCTTCACACACTCACAAGCTCCAACTCAATCTGGATCCATCCATCCTTTATTGTTACTCCCAAATCAAATCGCTCTGCCTGCCCCCCGACAGGAAACGAGCCAGGCGAAAACACACACATCCCCGCACACAATGCTTCTTTCAGCGTTCTTTCTGCCTTTCAGTGCTTTTCTCCTCATGTTGCCTTGCTCTGGCAGCTCTACTGTCCTGGTTAAAAAAAGAGAGAAACAGGGAGGTGGGGTCCTGCCTATTCGTGTTTAAGTTCCTTGAGTTCATGTGGCAAGGTCATGTGACAGACATTCTGATAATGATTCAACTGCACCTAGTGCACTTTACATGTTGCTCATATTGTAATATCAATGACAGCCACTTAAAATAATCTAATACACTATGTTTACCATGAAAGGGAACGTTTTGTCAGAAGTCCACTCAGAGTTAACAAGCATCATCAAAAGTCTGGACATCCGTTAATGGCCGGCTGGGAGAGTCGTTCCAGGGACTCGGGGGTTGGTACGGTAACGCCTGCCGAACAAACACGCCCTGTTCAGAATGCACCGACTGAGCTGGGAGGAAACGGGTCATAACGCTAGGAAAACCTCGGGGGTCGGGGGATGAGGGGAGAGAAATGAGAGAGAAAGAGCGAGAAACAGGGACAGAGTTGGAGAGAGAGGGAGGGAGGAAAAGAAAGAGAGAGAGGGAGAGAGTATGAGAGTGCAAGAAGGAACAGCAGGCAGGGAGACAGAGAAAGAAAACCGAGTGAGACAGAAAGGAGGAGAAGAGGGGGGCAGCCAGGGATGAACAGGGGGGGGGCCTGGCTTGTCTAATGGGCAGAAGTGAGACTCTCTCCCCGTGTATGGAGTGTGGCGTGTGTGGAACGGCTGATTTACGGGCGCCGCCGTAGCAAATGAAGCGCAGCACTAATGGCTTTCACTGCCACTGTTTTAATGGACAGTCCCGCAGAGAGATGTGGTAGCCTCACTGTGGCTGGCTCACTGAGAACACACTGCACTGACAGATAGATGAGAGGGGGGGGAGGAGGGAGGGAAACTCAAAGCAGAATGTTGGTGGGTGGGTGGAGCCAGAGAAAGGAAGGGGAGACCAAGCGATTAAGAAAAGCAGGGACAGAGAGTGAAAGGACAGAAAGGCAGGCAGAATAGAAAGTGAGTCTGGTTTCAGCCCCACTGGTTTTGACAAGTTTCCCATCTAAGCATAGCCGGCAATGGTAACCCGGAGAGTCTCAACCCCCTGACTAATATGGTGGTGCAACGCTGGGATTGGTTAATTACTCTGTCACATCATCAGTCCCCCTGCCCCACCCCTTTTCCTACCCCTTGCTCAACCCATTTCTCACTGAAAGCGCATGCAGCAGAGCGCTCGGAGGGAGAGGACATTCATTAGGAGGGACAGTAAAGTCCAGAATGTGCTACTGACCATTGAGGTGGGAACCAAGGATCGAAATGGTAATGGCCTAATGTGCAGTCTACTGCTTTGTTACTGTAGGGTGGCCTTGCAAACGATAAACCATCACCTTCCCTCCCTCCCTTCCCACCTCCCACTTTACTCTCTCTTCAGCCCACGTCTTCCATCCTTCCCTCTCCTCCACCATCCTTCCCCTCTCCTCCACCCTCCGCCATCCTTCCCCTCTCCTCCACCCTCCGCCATCCTCCCCCTCTCCTTCCTGCTCTCTCTCCCTCTTGGAAAGGGTTGAGGAAGGAAAGTGAGTGAAGTCAAGTCAAGTGAAAATAAAAGAAGTAGCATCTTGCCCTCTCTCCCTCCCCTCAAATGAAACCAAAGGAAGTTTGTAGATGTATAATATACGTAAGAACATGGCTAGTGGCTGTATAAATATCACCCACAAACAAAGTGTGAAAACGTGACCAGAAAAACATCTCAAGTATCGTGTCGCACGTTTGTTATCAAATCAGATCTTTTCCCTCAAAGCGTCAGCCTTCCCTGACACCTCGCAACATGAGCGCCACACCTTCCCTGCAGATTCTAAACCTATTTCCTCTCTGGTTTTTTTATTCAAGACGGAAACGATGTTGTGTCTGTCTGTCTCTCATTAATCTATCTGGCGTGACATTCACTGACATATTCAGTCCAGGGCTGAGGCCCAGGTACCTGTCATCATCATCAGTGTTACACCCTAAATGCCATGGGCATCAGCTATGGAGATAGGCAGCACAGACTGCATGAGCGTGTGTCTGTCTGTGTGTGTGGCTGTGTGTGTATGTCTGTGTGTGGCTGCGTGTGTATGTCTGTGTATGTGGCTGTGTGTGTATGTCTGTGTGTGGCTGTGTGTGTATGTCTGTGTATGTGGCTGTGTGTGTATGGCTGTGTGTGTATGCCTGTGTGTGGCTGTGTGTGTGGCTGTGTGTGTATGTCTGTGTGTGGCTGTGTGTGTATGTCTGTGTATGTGGCTGGGTGTGTATGTCTGTGTGTGGCTGCGTGTGTGTGGCTGTGTGTGTATGCCTGTGTGTGGCTGTGTGTGTGGCTGTGTGTGTATGTCTGTGTATGTGCCTGTGTGTGTATGTCTGTGTGTGTGGCTGTGTGTCAGTTTGTCTTTCTGTCAGTGTGTAAGTGTGTGAGTCGTTCGAGTATCGAGTGGTGTGCACTAGAGAAATTACAAGAGATTAACAACGATCTGGCGTTTGCAGTTGTCGTATTTGATTCTCATGCTGCTCAAGTGAAATATTTAAATTACCAAAATCAGGGCCGAATCATTTAAAGCGGGAAAATGACGGTTCTAGTTTGAGCGGCGAACTCCAGGCAGGCAGGGTATTTTTGGATAGTTTGGTGGAGGTGGTTGGGAAGTGTAGATCTTCAAGGTATATTAACTGGATAATGTACAATGATGTTAATGGTAAATATTGCTGGTGCACGCCGGGGCCATCGGTGCACTGGTTAGAGGCACATGATGCCGATGTTAACATCACATCATTAGGGCTACGAACAGGCTTCATGTACGAGTCGAAGGTAGCAGCAGTGATGTGATGGGGTTAGAATGCACGAATGTATGGTGTGATGTGTACTACTCTTGTGGTACGAGTACTAAGTAACGATCTCATTTTAGCGCTATTTGGTTGGCGGTTCATTGGCGCCAATCATGTCAGGTTTGTTTATGGGTAAGGGAGTGTCGTATCTGGGTGTGTGCACATCTTCCAGTACATAAGTGTAAATTGACAACTGCTGGTGGCGCTTCTCGTGGATGGACACGTTTACCTTGATTCTGTTTTTCAAGAGGTGTCCGCACTCTTGAAATACCGATTGTAGTGGGGTGTGTGCTGGTGTGGTGCTGTGGGATGCGGGAGGGAGGGAGGGAGGAAGGGTGTGAGGGAGGATGTAAGGGAGCGTGTGAGGGAGGGAGGAGAAGTGGCGAAGGGGGCGTGTGGGGGAACGGGGGGAAGGTGTGGAGGGAGGGGGGACAGTGCGAGGGACTTAGAGGGTCGTGGAGGGAGGCGTGTGAAAGGCGGGATTTTGTCGAGAGAGGGTGTTTGCAGGACTGGTGACGTGGGGAGGGACGGGTGTGAGGGAGAGGCCGATAGGTTGAGGTTGCGGTTGGAGGGGGACGGGAGGGAGGTGTGTTCGAGCGGGTCAGAGGTTTTGCAGGGATTTTGTGGACATTAGTGGGAGGGTTAGTGTGGGGGAGGTGAGGTGTAAGGGAGCACCACACCAGAATAGCATCGCTGGCTACTAGTTGACACGTATGGTCGTGCCTGCGGCTCTATCACTCCCACGTCCGCCATTACTTCATCTTACTTGTACAAGCCAAGGTCATTCATAATTTCTTGTTTAGTCTAATGTTCCTCTTCCACCCAGCTTTCCCAGGGTCTCTGCTCCTTCCCGAATCTTTCCCGTCGGCTTCCCCCCTCCTATCTTGCCAAACGCTCCCTCCCTTGCTTCTCCTCTCCTCACTCCAATCCCCTCCTGTCCGTCTTTCTGTCGGTTTCGCGTCTCTTCTCTGCATGTTTGATAGATCGCGATCGGTAAAGACTTCGGAAGACCAATCCAGGAGGTGGGTGACACTGTGCGCTAAACTACGTGGTGCAGCCTGCTTAAGTCGCTCTCTCCCCCTCCTCCTCCACACACCTCTGTTGTCACTCTACCGACAGGTGGCACAGGCACTGAGATTTTCTCCACGGGAAAACAGGAGAGAGGTAGCAAAGCATAAACAGAAGGAGCCCATATCTAATGCAGGATCGGGCTTCCATTCAGACAGTCTGTCTCCCTGTGCCTCTAATCCTTTAAACTTGCTAGTAAGACCTCTTTTTGCTGGTGTATCCATCCATTAAATGACATTGGATATTCTATCCACTCACCTTTTCAGAAACCTGCCACTCCCAGATCGGCAATGCTCTATCTGTTGTCATGGCGTTGTCCTCGGCGACAGCGCTGTCATGAGGCTCTCCCTGGGAGACACGCGTTAACCTTCTCGGCTCCTTCCTTCACCAACAACAGAAGAGAGGAAAAAAAACACACACACACAAAAACAGCATTTTCACAACAAACTTGCCTGCTCACTGAAAACGGCAGCCAGCGAATGACCCAGAAGGGTTTAGATTGGGCGTCGAAGTGCCAAGAGCACTTCAAGGTGTTTATGTGAGTCACATAGACTGCCAGCACCTTCAGGTGAGTGGGCAGCAAGGTAGGAAGACAGGCGCTGTAATTGATCTGGTCAACTGAAGCAGAATAATTACACGTCTAAAATGCCCAGTTTGTAAAATGTGATCGCTTTATTTTGAGGAACAGAGCTGTCATTTCAGAAAGCAACACCTTCGTGTTGTGACAACATGAGACTGTAGAAAGAATCTGCATCAACGCTAATACACCTTCGGGTTATTTGTTTGTGAACCTTTAATGCGTGTTTTATCACAGCAGTATTCCCAACTCAATCCAGTCTGCCAGACAGTTTAATCACTGTGGCGCACACAGAACAGACCCAAATTCAACCGACGGTACAATTCCTTGCTCTCCATTGCTGTGTACATGTTATACAATAATTTGGCTTTGTCAATGTGAGGAGAAGATTTGTATGGACAGAGTCTGTCAAGCCAGAACAGCAGTGCTGGGCTCCTCGTTAGCAATCAATACCTCCGAGCATCATGTTCAGCCACAGCTGAGCGGCCAGACCGCTCACAGTAACTATGTATGTTCAGCGTTCACGTGTGCGCATGTGTGTGTGCTCGTGTGTGTGTGCGGGTTCGTGTGTGTCCGCGTTCGTGTGTGTGCGCGTTTGTGTGTGTGCGCGTTCATTTGTGTGTGCTGGTGTGTGTGTGCGCGTTCGTGTGTGCGCACGTTCATGTGTGTGCGCGCGTTCGTATGTGCACATTCATGTGTGTGTGTGTGCACGCGTTCGTACGTGCACATTCGTGTGTGTGTGCGCGCGTTCGTTCGTTCGTGCGTGTTTGCCTAACACCGTGCCCATATTTACAGTGAAAGGGCAGCGAAGCCTTTGATGCCTCTAAATCATCCAGACAACTTGATTCTCAATAATCGTGTGACATCCCTGAAGCTTTACTAGGGCCTCAATCTTCTGAACAAGTTGGCCCCTGGGGGCCTGCGGGGCCTCTGTTCTCTCTTTGTGTGTCATAGGCCTGGTAAAGCCTCGGTGAATTACTTTTTCATCACCGATGCTATAGAAGCATTCATAAGAGAGCCGTACGTCTTATGGATGACATGGAGGTCTGTATGTGAGTACACAACAACCTACGTTTAAAGACAACAACGTCAAAAACATTCAAATAGTCATTGGGACTCTTAACACGTGCAGAGGGTATTCACGTAAGGGAAGTGTTGGCATGTAATGCAAAATAAAACGTCGAATTGACACATCAACGGACATGAAGTGTTTACCATGCCACTTTAACGGCAGCAGAAAACTCTACGGCTCTCCTGAATGGGATGGAACATCCCCTGAGTTTCACCACAGACCTGCCCAGGCCTGAAGCCACAACATTAAACAAGCACCGGTGAAAGATGACGCTTTGCAGTCGGGTTGGTGTCTGTTGCCCTACATTCCCTCCTCCTTCCAACATCTCAGTTTAAAGGGAGAAACCCAATCTCAGCTAACCCTACCTGTGTCCATTAATTTCACTTTAGGTGCTAGTGTGGCTTAGGCAGGAGCAGGAGCAGTGCCCAGGAAGACTGGGATTTATGGAGGGCTGGCGAGCGTCTGAAGGTGAGCAGGCCTGTGATGAGGGGACCTCTCTCTCTCTCACTCTCTTCCCGCGCTCACTGTCTCTCTCCTCCACACTCTCTTCTCGCTCTCACTGTCTCTCTCCTCCACACTCTCCGCATCTCTCTTCCTGTACCATATCTATCTATCTATCTATCTGTCTGTCTCTGTCTGTCTGTCCTTCTCTATCTCCACTTCTCTCTCACCTATCTATTTATCAGCTTCTCTCTCGCCCCCCATTTTCTCTCTCTCTTTCTACCGATCTACCTCTCCATCTCTCCCCCTATCATTCTCTCGCCAGCTCACTGTGTTCCTCGCTCGCCCATCCCATACACCATAAACAATCCCACACCCCTGGACTAGAGGGATGTGAGACGGCCTCACGCATGCTGTCCTATTTCCAGGTTGGCCATTTGAACGATCTCGTTCTCTCCTATCTCTCTGTATAACCTCCGGTGCATTGATCCGCTCTCCTCACAAACATGTTTAAATCACTGAGACTGAAGTTGAGTGCTGCCACTTGCGGAGCGCGGAACGTCTTTTTCAGAACCAGCCCATGAAAAGACGCTGCTCTGAGAGCATCTAATGTGTTACAACAAGGAGTCACTCCAAACTAGAGGACGCAAATCTATTCATCGATGTGCAGATGAAGGAGAAGTGAAGAAAGGAGAGAGGAGGGGAGAAATGTACACACCATTTTCTGCTAAATCAAAATGTGTGTCTGTGTTTGTGTCTGTGTGTGTGTGGGTCTGTGTGTATCTGTGTGTATGTGTGTATATAGCATCCTAGTGGGCAACATCACATCAAATACATTATTAAAACTGTCAGAAAGAGACTTAATATGTTTGTTGAAAGGCAACACGCTAATCCTCTTACAGGAGCACTTATTGAAGCAATGAAAATAAATCACACATGCAGAATGAGGAGTCATTCAGACCAGGAACAAAGACCCAAATCATCTAAAGGATACAGTTGACTCCAAGTCTCTCTCTGTCTCTCTCTCTCTCTGTCTCTCTCTGTCTCTCTCTCTGTCTCTCTGTCTCTCTGTCTCTCTCTCTGTCTCTCTCTCTCTCTCTCTCTCTCTCTCTCTCTCTCTCTCTCTCTCTCTCTCTCTCTCTCTCTCTCTCTGTCTCCCTCTCACACACACTCTATCTCTGTAGCTCTGTTCTGTTGAGTTGCTCTGCTTGGAGCTAAAAGATTTAGGTTGAAGGATCAATGTGATGTTTACCAGTCTTGAAGCCTATCCTTGAACATACTTAACCAAAGTGGCTGGGCTGCCTGAGGATGTCTCAGATTGTGCCTTTAACAGCGGTTAAGCCATATTCTGCAGCATGGGTGGAAAGATGGTGGTGTGGTGGGTGGTGTGTGTGTGTGTGGGGGGGATGAACAACGAGAAGAGCAATGACAGAGCACTATACTGTAAATGGCCTTTTATTTGCCCAGCCTCTTTACAGCTCACATAAAGTCCGCGTTTGATTGCGACTCACAAGTGCATAAGGCCAAAGCTGCCAAGAGGAAAACATAAAAATTTGTGAGTGCCTTGATAAAAACCAGATAGCAGAATGTAATGAGAAAAGAATTTCATTAAATAACAGCAATTTTTCACCTGAACAGAAAACAATTCTCCCCTCCCCCCTCGCTCTTATCAACAAATTACATCAAATAGAGGCTTTTTGTGCCCTTCTCATTTTAGCCGTGTTCCTTCCTTCCTCCTCCTCTTCCTCCTCCTCCTCCTCCTCTCGTCCTGAGCACTGTTGACGCTGCTGTGGCTTCGCTCGCTCCCTGACAACGGCGATAAGAGACAGACAATTACATAGCCTTCGCTTCCCTCCCTCTACGTCCAGCAAGGGAACCATTTGGGGACCTCAATTGTGACAATGTACCCTGACTTACGAGGTGGCTTCGCTGCTAGAAAGCAACATTTGGGAAAAGATTTGTGTTTTCAAAGTCATTATTCAGGAAACAGCCGCGTGTGCACGTTGTAACGGTGTGTGTGTGCATGTGCGTCTGTGTGCGAGTTTGTCTGTGTTTTTGCGGGTGCGTACGGGTGTGTGAGCTTTTGCGTGTGTGTGTGTGTGTGTGTGTGTGTGTGTGCGCGCACAAGGGCTGCAGCGGGGGAAAGTGGCAATGAAGGGGGAGAAAAGAGACATGATTGAGAGGAGCGTTCTGTCAGCCGCCAAAGACGTGAGTGGAACTTCCAATGGTGTGTATGTGTTTGTTTTCAGTGTCAGAATGTGGGACTGTGTGGGAGGGTGTGTGCGTGCATGCACGTGTGTTTACGTGACTCATCCTCAAACTGCTAGGACTTCTATATTTGTATTCAGATCCAGTGGCCAAGCCTCCAAGCAGGCCGGCTACAGTAACATGTTTGGGAATCAGTCAGTGAGAGAGTCCTTTATAATGGATGTGGGTCTACGGGTCTGTTACCGGTTACAATCTGACAGAAACTAGACAAAAAGCAACCATGCCTGAGCGTTGTGTGGTCTGACTGACAAACCTCCTGTATCCACTGTCTGCTTGGAGGTCGACCAGACAAGACTCTGTGCATTGTCATGGTGGTCTGTGTACTCTCTGTTATTGGAATATGTGACCATGGTGTAATCTTAGAGTCTCCTATCTAGACAGAAGGAATTGGTATTTGAGACCCTTGGCTGAATGCTGAAAACGGCATTAGCAAGGACCTGGAAGGGTCGTGCGTGTAGCCAACAGCCCTGGTCAACACACACGTGCACACGCGAGCACAAATACATACACACGCACACAACAGTGAGTTCGTGTTTTTCTTTCATCTTTAAGAAGGATGAGCAATTTCTTTCGCCTGGTGAGAGATTTCACTGATCACAAAGTCAGAGAGGACGCCAGTAACAAGGGCTAAGTTCTCATCAATTTTTCCTCCTCAGACACAAACGTAGGGAAGGAAAGAGAAAGAAGACAAAGAGGGAGGGAGGGTGGTAGGGAGAGGGAGGAGAGGGAGAGAGAGGGAAGGAGGGAGGGGGAGAGAGAGAGGCAAGGAGGGAGGGAGAGGGAGGGAGGGAGGGAGGGGAAGAGGGAGAGGAGGAAGGGGCGGGGAGAGAGAGAGGAGCGGAGGAGAGGGAGGAGGAGGGGAGGAGGGAAGGGGAGGAGAGGGGGGGGGGGAGGGGAGGGAGGGCGGAGGGAGGGGAGGGAGGGAGGGAGAAGGGAGGGAGGGAGGGAAGGAGGGTGGTAGCAAGGCGGAGGGAGGGAGGGAGGGCAGGAAAGAGGGGGACAGAGGAGGAGAAGCGTGTGAGAGAAGGAGAGGAAGGGATGGGAGAGCAGAGGAGTGAAAAATGCGTTGCTTATAGTTGGCCTGGATCCACCATCAGGCTTCATGCCAGTACGCACACTGTACAAACCCACAGCAACGCACCATGGAAACAAAAGATATTTCTGAAATATATGGTTGTTTTTTGCTAGAAAGCCCTTGGAGACAATACAGAGACTGCATGGAAGGAGCTGGTATTACTGTCATGTCAAGGGCTTACATTGTCACATTATTCAAAATTCCAACTGGTTTTGATTTAAAGGTATACATGATGTATTTATTCATACTTCACTTTAATGGATT
>BROE01000016.1:14213399-14227858 GCA_036571765.1 Plecoglossus altivelis | reverse complement strand
TCCACCCTCCTCCTCCCTCCCTCATCCTCCCTCACTCCCCTCCCTCTTCCTCCTCCCCCCTCCTCCCTCCCCCCTGCTCTCCATCCCTACTCCCTCCCTCCCTCCCCGTTCCTCCCTCGCTTCCTCCCTCCCCTCCCTCCCTCCCTCCCTCTCCTTCCCTTCCCCTCCTCCCCTCCCTCCCCCCTCCCTTCCACCCTCCTCCCTGCCCTCCCTCCCTCTCCTCCCTCCCTCCTCCCTCCCGCCAGCCTGCCATCGCTCTGCCAACCGCCGCCCGCCTTAATCTCTGATTGATCACCGGTTCCCGTCAGCAGATGAACTACAGCTGTTTGTGAGCGTGCCGGAGCCTGCAAGCAGATGTTTGAGGGGTGTGTGTGTGCGCGTTAGGGGGGCTGGGCCTGTAATGGCACCAGCCTCCCTCTCCTCTCTGTGTCCAGCCTTCAGCTTCAAAGTCCCTGCAGGTGAAGCTGCCTCCCTACTGGGCTCCTGCAGGACCAACGGTATTAGTATCTCTCCAGGATCTCTGGCCTCCAGCAGCTGAAGGTTCCGCAGAAAACGACCCTGAGACGGAGTGATAGGACAGATGCTGCCTCCCTCCACACTGCCTCACCAGACCACCAGGCCACAGACAGACAGGATGTTCCAAGAATGGCAACAAACCTGTGCATGAGTTGTTTTTCCCCAAAGGTGCAGCTGTTTCTGAAGAAACGTAATCAGTTTGATTTGAATTCTAGATTCATCTTTGGCGTCAGATTGCGCTGGGGAAACCTTTGCCGGCGAAATACTTAATAGAATCGTGATGAACTTTCACCAGAGATTATCACTCCACTGTTATCATGGAGACGGTTTTGAAGGGGAGAAAATGAATGAAATAATGAGGGGAATTCTTAAAATGAGATAGTGGTGTACAGCGAGAGCAGATGAACAGTGAATGATCTCCAGGTCATTAGAATCCCTCCTGTGTGTTATGTGAGCACCACACGCCCTTCAGTCGCCCAGACAATGTAGGTGGGTGAGCTCCTGTTTGTCTGATTGAGCAGAAGGCCTTAAAGACAAACATTTCAATCAGACAGGCTCTCCATCTCTGATAACACAGGCTGACTGCTCAATCAACATCCCCCCGCCTCTCTCTCTCTCTCTCTCTCTCTCTCTCTCTCTCACACACACACACACACACACACACACACACAGCTGCACACTCAGCACTTTGTCGCCTTCGACTGCATAACTACATTAATGAGCAGGTGTGGTGCAACATGCTAAAACACTCGTTTATTCTGTTCTCCACTTTGCAGTTTGACTCTGTGGACGAGCGGATCCGCCAACACGAGGCTGAAAGCCTGGTTTTCACCACACGTTTAAACACGCTGTGTGCTTAGCTCGCAAAATATCTCATTTAGCCCGGAAATAATGGCTTAACAGTCAGACGAGACATTATTTGCATTGTGCTATTGAGTTATTTAGTGCAGAAAACTGAAGAATAACATGGAAATGAACCCTCCCCCCACCAGCCTCCCCCCACTTAAACCACTTACGTACTGTCACTCCCACTTCATTAGATATGGCCTCCATGTAGGCTATGATTGCACTGCTCTGAACCTATGTACTATAAACGTAGACTGCGGGCAGCTGTTTACAGATAAACCCTATAATCTTTGTGATTGGACATCACTCCGCAACTGGGTTGAACACAACCACCCAATCTGACGAGCCGGTATTGATCTAGCTGTCCCGATTCGGGGGACGTTGTGAGAGAGTGACGACACTTGCTATTTTGAGACTTAGGTCAGGCTTCTGTGATTGGTCATCGCCTCAAGCACTACCTGAGGGTTATCTTGACTGCCATGGCGACCTTGCCGGTTGGGATGTACACAACCGTGAGTGTGTGTGTGTGTGTGTGTGTGTGTGTGTGTGTGTGTGTGTGTGTGTGTGTGTGTGTGCGTGTGCGTGCGTGCGTGCATGCAAGCGTGAGTGACTGAGTGAGTGTGTGTGTGTATGTGTGCATATGTATGGAGGTCAGGGGGTAGCTAGAAGAGAGAATAGACACCACAGATGAGGACAAGGGTATGGTGGAACAATCAAGGGAGAGTTATGGTGGACTGGAACCTGCCATTGCAGCTGTAAATCTATCCGAGTGACCTGTATATCACCAGGTCATCTCTGGCCTTCTCAGCTCATCATTGGCTGCCACCTCACCCTCTCCCCTTGCCTGATCCAGCTGTCCGTCACTGCTTGTTTTCAGAGAGTGCAGTGATTGTAGCGATGCTGGGAGATGGGAGGCTAATTAGGGTAAATGTCGCTTTGTTTTGCAGTAATCACAGCCTGCAGGGACAGGAGCCTGTGGCCTGGGGGACCCTACGTCTGACCGCTGGCCCAGATCATCGGATTGCTGGTGACTACAAGAGTGGGACACAAGCACATTAGGAGATTTGATGTCCAAACAACACACACACACACACACACACACACACACACACACATAGGACACCATCTAAAAGCATGTTCTTCTCAAACATGGTTTGCTACCCACAGAGCCGACGTGTGTGTTAGTGCTGCGTGGTTCAGGTGTCAAACGCAGCTCCGTGGGGGTGCCTGGTCAGAGTGACAAGGACAGACAGCTGCGGGCTGGAAATGCGCAGGGCTCCGAGATTCTGTCATCGATTCCAGTAACCAGCCTGGGTCATGGTTGAACCGACCTCGCGGTCACGGTCGAAGGAACCTCATCCAACGGTAACTGATAGATGCCGCCCTCGTTGATAGGGCCTGTTTTAATGTCGGCTCCCTCCTCCAGGCTGGCTAGTAAAGATGACAAAAGCCAGGGGCTGAGAGCGCTAATCCACGTGATGAAGGGGGAAGAAGGGCTGCTCTCGCTCTCTGGAGCGCAGTGATAAGACACACACACACAAACATGTACACACACTCATGCATGCACTCACACGCCAGCCTCCTTAACCCACGCAGAGGTGGGCCCTCAGGAGCAGAGCCAGCAACTTAATAACCTAGCCGCCGTCTCAAGGAAAGCCTATATTTCTCCAGGATGGTTGGCTGGCTGGAAAAGGTCAGGTAGGATGGAGCGCACGATCCGTCACTTCCCCGTCTTCTGCTGTGCTACTGGCCGGTATGACCGGCTTGGGAGATCTGGAGAACCCGGGCTGAACACGCAGCACGCAGCGCCATTACTAAAGCAGAGTGTCTATACGTCATCATCAGCACGTGCCAATAGAATCCATCTCATCTCGGCGTGGTGCTCGTCCAGCAACTTGGAGAATAATCGTTGGGAGTGATGGGAGAGGAGGGCTTTCACGCGAGCTGCCAGTAAGTGAGGAGGGGGAGGCCCTGTGTCATGCAACGTTCACATGTGGGTGTAGTGAGGCATGTGAGACGGGTCTCCTTCTCCATCCCCCCTCCTCCGCTCCTCACACGGCTCCACCCTAATGAAGCTGGACCGGTGTAAACAACCCTTACGCAACCCCCGTGGGACCCACGCTTTCCTGTCACCCTTGGAGACGTGGGGACCACTATCTCTAATGGAAGGACGAGGTGAACCTGCGTGTGTCCTGTGCTTGTCTTTTTTGTTCACGGAAGTATGTGTGTGTGTGTGTGCGCGTGCATGTATGTGTGCGTGTGTGTCTGTGTGGAAGTGGGCCAATGTAAAGGCAACTAATGAGTGTCGTTGAAGGATTTCCTGGAGTGTGGCTTCTCATCTATGTGCATGTGCGAGCTAACATGAGTATGTATGCATGCGCACACGTGTTAGAGAGAGACGGAGAGACAGAGAGACAGAGAGAGAGAGAGAGAGAGAGAGAGAGAGAGAGAGAGAGAGAGAGAGACTTTTCTAGACAAGCATTGAGCGTTTATCCAGGGGGTGCATTCTGATTATGTAATTAAGATCCAAACCCCTCTTCACCCGACGCAAAGACCCAGCCTCCTCCCCCCCCCCCCCCCCCCCCCCCCCCCACCCCCTTTAGGCTTCCCCTAAGCCCCTCAGGCTGCTCTGTTCTGGGGTGCTAATGTCTGGGTGGCAGGTGGCTAGGGAGATGAATGCGTGTTAGTCAGGTCTTTGAAAGACTGGCAGTATGTAATTAGTGACAGAATGCCAGCTATCCAGGGATGTGACAGAGAGACTCTGAACACACCCCACTTTGTCTCTGCATTCACAGGACGCCACCTCAGACAGGGCGTGCAAATGGGAGATAACACACACGCATGCTGGCACGCACGCGCGCGCTGGTAGACGCGCACCAACATGTTGATATACACTCATGAAGAGGCAGGAAACACAGACGCTCCTAACCGCATGCTAAGGCGCATGCTAAGGCGCATGCTAATGCGTGTGTGCGGTGTGTGCGTGTGGTAAACACACACAGATGGAGACGCCACGGAGAGGAGCCGGAATTAGAACGACAGGTGTTAATGAAGACGCTTGTTTGGAAAAGTTTGCAGGAAAAGTGAAAATCTGTTTCGGTAAAGGAATGATGATTGTCTGCTTGAATAACTATTATGTTGAATAACATTTTGCACCAAGATACAAACATAGACTAGGCTCACATAGGAAATACCTTTACTAAACAGTATATTTGTAAAATATTCTGTTCATTTTTTTTCATTTTTTGCATTTAACTCTCATTCACTTTCCCGCTCTCTTCCTTCATCTCCAACGGTTTGTCTGCTGCCAAAATAGTCTCACAGACCTGTTTAACTGAACAGATGGTGTGTGATAGAAGATACTTATAATTCCTACTTGATTTATTCAAATATTGATCTCCTTCATAGCACTGAAGGACAGAGGAGGCAATTACCACGCAGGAAAAACTCCCTCTGACAGCAGCAATGGTGCAAGCGGTGTTAGAGGGATGACCAAACAAAGCATGGAATCACACACCAGAAAGGAGATGCGGCGAAGATAGATGTCCTATTTAAGTATTTAAGATGCGAATTTGTGACAAATCAACACATTTCTCACAGTTGATCTCAGTCAGGTGAAGAGCGAATCAAGCAGGTCTCCTGAGATACCCAAAGCAACCTGATGACTGCCATCCCATCCCTCATAATGAGGCCACAAAACCAATCTGAAGGCCCAGAACGGCGCTGTGATTTATCAGGTTAATTTGACGTAACCGATTTAGGGTGTCGGAGACCCGCGGTGATATACGAGCATCTTGACAAGCCTGGGAAATGGTGAAATACACAGCTCGTTCATCTCAGAGCGGCCTGACACCCAGCTCTGGAGCTCTGCTCCTCCCTCCTGCTCCCAACCTCTGGCCAGGACGAAAGGAGGGACGGAGGGAAGGAGGAGGACGAAGGGGTGGCAAACAGGGGAGAGAGCCAGAGGACGCTGGAGGGACTGGCTGCAGGCACATGGAGGTTTGGAAGAGGAGAGGGTGGAGGAACAGGGACAGGTGATGAGAAGGACAGAAGCTTCTGGAAAAGAGAGGAAAGCTAGCCTATCAGTTTGGAGAGAGGGGAATCAGTGACACAGATGAGGTTCTTTACTACAGTTTTGTGAGAAAAAAAGAAAATCTAAGAAAAACCTAGAAAAACAGGAGCAAACCGTTGCTCCCATGGATGAAGGTGGTTGGAGAGACTGGAGAGAAAGATGCTGCCCACGTTGACCAGACCTGGAAAACATCCCTAAACAGCAGCTTGCATT
Organism: Plecoglossus altivelis; assembly: GCA_036571765.1. Lineage (NCBI taxonomy): Eukaryota > Metazoa > Chordata > Actinopteri > Osmeriformes > Plecoglossidae > Plecoglossus > Plecoglossus altivelis. Next base: position 14,222,211 of record BROE01000016.1, on the reverse strand, counting down.
CAGATCTCTGCAGTGCTGGAATGGCTCTGAAATGGCCCATCACAGTGTTGTCTGTCAATTTGGCAAAGCTGGACACCAGCGCTACCTAATTGATGTCAAATCAACAGACGGAGCACATCTGTGCAGCTAGCCCCCCCCTCCCCTCCCCTCCCCCCTCCCTCCCTCCACTCCTCTCCCGTCCCTCCTCCCCCTCCCCCCTCCTCCCCCCACCCCGTGAGGCAGCAAGCAGCAGGGAAACAGTCCAGTGCCTCAGCAGGCACACTATTTACATAATCTACCAACAAGAAGTTGATCAAACCTGTTTTTTCCCAAGTTTCCTCTCACATCCTTTCTCTAGCCCTCTCCCACAAAAGCACCCCCCCCTTTTCAGACAACTCTAACAGCACAAATGTTCCTTCACCAGCTGCTGTTTAGCACTTTGCATGTGCCTGTATATAGGCGCTTAGCCACTGTATATGGTACAGTCGGCGTGTGTAGGGGCATTATGTGTCTTATATACACAACTCTTTACGATTCACAAACACTAGTCCTTCAAATGGCACCTCTGCATATTTAATAGAAAGGCAGTGCTAGCAAGCTCCACTTCCTGACCCAGTGAGGCCCATCAACGAGGTGCTGATATTTACACACCAACCTGGCGGGCTGCACACCTGCCAACACTGGCACACAAGCAAACCTCTTCAAAGGGCTTAAGACAGGAAAGGCTATTAATTAAGGCAATTATGTGAATAACAGATTCAATTAGGGCAGGTTATGAGCGGGGCGCTGAGGGGGAGAGGGGGGAGGGGGGAGGGCTAGGGGGGCTGTATGGGGGAGGGCAGGAACGCAGATGAAGGTAAACTGAAGTTAAGTTAGAGAGAGAGAGAGACAATGAGGTAAACAGAAGGACTTCTGGGCACTGGTCTTGTAGGCTAGAGGGAGAGAGAGAGACAGACAAAGAAAGCGAGACAGAGATAAAGAAAGAGAGGAATTAATTACCTCTCTGTTCATCTGTTACCTTGTCCCTGCAGCTGCTTTTGTGATTATTCCAACAGTCAGATTTATTCCACCTATTAAAGAACCCCCCCCCCTTTCTCTCTCTCTCCCCTGCTCTTTCTCTCTCTTGCTCTCGCTCTCAATTCATCTCTCTCTCCCCTGCTCTCTCTTTCTCTCTCTTGCTCTCGCTCTCAATTCATCTCTCTCTCCCCCCTGCTCTCTCTTACTCTCTCTGCCTCTTTCTCTCTCTTGCTCTCGCTCTCAATTCATCTCTCTCTCTCCTCTGCTCTCTCTTACTCTCTCTGCCTCTTTCTCTCTCTTGCTCTCGCTCTCAATTCATCTCTCTCTCCCCCCTGCTCTCTCTTTCTCTCTGACTCTTTCTCTCTCTGGATCTCTCTCTCTCCTCTGCTCTCTCTTTCTCTCTCTTGCTCTTTCTCTCAATTCATCTCTCTCTCTCCTCTGCTCTCTCTTTCTCTCTCTCCACTTCTGAACACTCTCCTGTGCCAGCCATGGAATTATTGATTGCTTTGTCTTTCTCCAGGAAATGTGTGTGTGTGTGTGTGTGTGTGTGTGTGTGTGTGTATGCATGCCTGTGTGACAGTGTGGGGGAGTTCTAGAGGGGGGAGGGGGTGGGGAAGGTAGGATATGGGGGACAGGGGTTGCTGGCGCTGGGTGTTCGACAGCCAAATCCGTCCCACCTCATGATGGATGGGGAGTTTAACGTCTTAAAATACCCTCCAATTCCGTGACTGCAGGGACAGTTGGCAGAGTTATTAGCGCTGTCTTTGACTCGACTGAGAAATAGAGGAATTATAATACTGTTGCAGCAGCTGGCAAGCTTCCCTTGCCAGACTTTTTAAATATGGCTCCCTAGAGTGGCACACATGCTCACGCGCACACCACACACACACACACACACACACACACACACACATGTGCACATGCACACCACACACACACACGCACGCGCACGTCCATCACACACACACACTCAGAGGCAACCTGGCGTGCACTGCTGACTTTCTAGGCATCCTTCTCTATCCAATCGGTACCCTCTCTCTACTCATCTCTCTCTCATTAGCTCTCTTTCTCTCCTCTATTTTTCTCCATCTCTCTCTATGTATCTCTCTCCCTCTCTCTGTCCATATTTCTCTCACTCTCACACTCTCCATCTCGCTGTCTTTCTCTCTCTCCATATCCGTCTCTCTTTCCCTCTCTCCATATCTCCATCTCTCTCTTACTGGCTGTCTCTCTCCAGTGATGCACCAGTCATCTCTCCGTTCCGGTTTTTGTGCGACAGACTGTGCTCTCTTTCCCCCAGAACTCTCCTTGGTGGCAACATCACATGCTAATAGGCAGTGAGGAATGGACTCATTACAGAGGAACGCAGGGGGAACATAACACCAATTAAAGGTGAAGAGTGACTTTGTTCTCAAATGAAACATGAGGGGGAGGGGGACGAAGGGCCAGACTAGGGCACTCGTTAAATACAGGAAGACGTTACAAGGCTCTGGGCATGTTGGCGATGACATCAAACCGATAGAAAAATGGGTTTGGAATAGCTACATGTAATCGCCTCCAACAGCTGCTGCTGAAGCAGTGGAAGCATCTGTAACACATGTCTCTCATGCCCAGCATGAGGCGTGTCGGCTAGCCAACGTCGCCTGTCAAGATTTCACACGCAAATCTAGATTCGTTTCAGAGAGTCTATGGGATGGAACAGGATTCACCCGGTTGAGACTGGCTCATCGGTGACAGTTGACGGTTCTGATTCTTGTCGTTTTAACTATATTAGAGATCTACTCCTTCCATCCCTCCAGATTTGAGATCTACTCCTTCCATCCCTCCAGATTTGAGATCTACTCTGTCCATCCCTCCAGATGTGATCCAGCCAGCAGGGGGGCAATCGGACCATGGATGGGTTAAACGGAACAGATCCTGGAGCTGTTCTCAAGTCTGCTTGTGGCTTGAGCGAGCTATATGTACACTTTCCGTTGAATGCTAGCAGAGCACTTGCCTTTGGGCTGTTCTGCTTCAGTAGAGGTGCTCCACTTCCAGAAACCCCAGGGGGGATCAGAGTCTATTCAGCCCGCCTGGCTGCTGTTCTCCCTGGGGGAAAAGATGCTCCACCTGGGGCCTGTCTGGAGGTCTGTCTGTGAAGGGTTTCCAGGACAGCTCTGAACATTCCTTTGAATAACAGACAGATGGGAGGGGGCGGCAATTGACTTTTGTTTCCTGTCAGCAAGTACATTTCACAGTGTGCATTAGAGCACCTCACAATATCACCACAAGAGCATGAAGAAATGTTTTTCCTTCTCTAATCTGTGACGAGACAGGGTTCAAATAGACTCCTTCAGAGAAGAAAAGGCCTTTCAAAGTCTGTGACTGACAATTTTACCCCTTTCAGAATGGTAAGTGTTTTGTGACTTCACCCACTTTCGAAACCAAAGCCTTGTGAAATTCACACTTACCTGTCAAATATGTGGTCAATATCCGTTTGGCTGACACACTGGCTGGCTGATAGGATGACAAGCGCTCAAAAACAGTGTCCTGTAGAACAGGCAGTGAGCAGTGGTTGTGTTCAGTATGTCTGGTTAATGGAGGACCGGAGGCGGGCTTGTCTCCTGACGTTGCGTCAGCTAACACTGGAGGAGGAGGCATGAAACATCTACAGGGACACACACACTCACACACGCACACACACTCTCACACACACACACACTCACACACACACACACACACACACACACACTCACACACACACACACACACACTGGTCTTACCATCTGTTTCTCTTTATTTCACTCTCTCCCACTACATCGGCATCTTTCTCTGTCTCTCTCCCTCCCTTGCTCTCTTCCTCTGCCTCCCTCCCTCTCACTGGCTCTGTCTCCCTCTCCTCCTCTGCCTCTGTTTCTCCCTCCCTCTCTCTCTCCCTCTGCCTCTCTTTTTTCTCTCTCTTCCACTGCCTCTCTCTGTCTCTCTCCCTCTCTTTCCCACTCTGCCACCTTGATCTGGGAGCTATTTTAAGCTCAGTTCAGAGGAGCTTTGTTGTTAGAGGGTAGATAGAAGGCATGTCTAGTCGACATCTGGATGGATGGAAGTGATTGATTGTGCGACTGTGTGGGTGGGTGTGTGCCTCTGATTGTAGGTGTGTGTGTGTGTGTGAGAGAGAGGGGGTTAAAGGTGTGTGATAGGGAACCATCAAGCACCAGCTACTACAGTGTGTAGGATTGAGACTGTGGAGTGTGTACGTCCGTGTGTGTGTGTGTGTGTGTGTGTGTGTCCATCCATGTAAAGAAGAGCACATTACAAACGCTACAAACTCACAAATCCTCAAAACTCTGTTAAGTTTGAACAGTCAACAGAATTAGTCAACAACTGAATTTGCAGACCATTCCGAGGACACGTACATATAATTCAAAACTAATACTGAACCCAGAGCTATAATCAACTCTCACCCAGGCTCATAGATCTACATGGTAGCGTTCCTGTTCTTAATGACAGTAAGTATTCGCTTTCAACAACTCTACTCTCCTGACAGCTGTCAGCAGCATCAGCAGCAGCAGCAGCAGCAGCAGCGTAGGAGATGACAGTGACTGGGCTCCTGCGATAAATGTCAAACAACTGCTTTCCTCCTCCTATCCTTAACTTTTCTAATCGTGGCCTCGCAGGTTACGCTGGCGGGCCATGATGGAAGGGATCTGACAGCAGGAGGTCAGAGGTCTATGTCAGGAGACAAGCTAGAGAGAGGATGTGACACGGCAGATTGTGAAGGCCATTGATGGAAATGACACAGGGTTTCTTGTCGATTCCTCCGAACCTCGCTTCGGCCATTCCTTTCCTCTATGTATTCCAGAAGTAACGTTTCCATGCTGTTCTTTCCTCTCTTTGATAACTGAATTACATCCTTGAATTCGTAAACACAGCCTGGAAGCATTTAACGGCAGAAACGGTTGCATAAATTACATGCCAGAAATGCTTAGAAGTTCCTACTGTGTAAAGGGTAAAGTGTAACATGTTGATCTCCTCATTGGAATTTGATGAGTGTTTGTGTGTGTGTGTGTGTGTGTGTGTGTGTGTGTGTGTGCGTGTATGTGTGTGCATGTGATCGTGTTTAACTGCGTGTGGCCGTGGAAGTGTGCGCGTGTGTGTGCGTGCGTGCGTGATCGTGTGTAACTGCATGTGGGAGTGTGTGTGGGTGTGTGCATTCGAACAAGGCAATTAGTCACGGTAGCCAAATCTGTCTGTCTGACCTTTAGCTGCCAGCATCATCTCTGATTGATATCATGGATGGAAAAATACTTCAGACTGTCTCTGTCTCTCTCCCTCTCTCTCTCTCTGTTTTCTTTCCACTCTCTTTCCTTGTGTTCCTCTCCTCATTCCTCCTCTCTTCTCTACTCCATCGCTTCTCCATTCCATCTTCCGCTTCCATTCTAGCCATTCTAATGGTGTTGCTCTTTCCATCCCTCTGCCTTCCTCCATCCACCCTCCTCTGCCCCTCCTATTAATCCGACTCTTCATCCCTCTCTTCCCTTCTGTTCCCCCTGTATCCACCATCCAGCTCTGTCTGTCCACCATCCAACTCTGTCTGTCCACCATCCAACTCTGTCTGTCCACCACCCAGCTCTGTCTGTCTGTCCACCACCCAGCTCTGTCTGTCCACCACCCAGCTCTGTCTGTCTGTCCACCACCCAGCTCTGTCTGTCCACCATCCAGCTCTGTCTGTCCACCATCCAACTCTGTCTGTCCACCACCCAGCTCTGTCTGTCTGTCCACCACCCAGCTCTGTCTGTCTGTCCACCACCCAGCTCTGTCTGTCTGTCCACCACCCAGCTCTCTCTGTCCACCACCCAGCTCTGTCTGTCTGTCCACCACCCAGCTCTCTCTGTCCACCCGCAGTTCTGACTGACACTACTGAGGTAAATTGGGATGTTGTTGTGGCGATGACAGGCCTTCTGTATTGATTTGCTCCTCTCCTCCATCCATCACTTTGTCCACACGGGACACTATCTTCTCCCCCCCTGCACACACACTCACGCACACTCACGCACGCACACACACACTCACGCATACTCACACACACACGCACACACACAAATACAATGACACACACGCACTCACACACACTCATGCACACTCACACATGTACTCGCTCTCACACACACACAAAGACACTCACACACACACACACGCAAAGACTCTCACACGCACGCACACGCACACACGCTCACACAAAGACATTCACAGACATGCACACAGTGAAGGAGACCCCACCTCAGACACAGCCCTCCGTCTCAGGGACATGCAGCAGTAAGGACTGGCTCACTGAACAGCACAAGGCTACAGTGCTGTCAGGGGGAAGACCTTGTGTGCAGTTTGCCACTGCTGTCAAACTATTTTGAAAATCCCTATCAATAGCTGCAAAAGAATAATAACCTGTTAACCAATAACACTTCTCTGCAACTGCAATGTACACATTTTCCATCAATGAAAAGGGCATTAAGAGATTCTGAGAATTCTTGACAAGTGTTATGCCCACAGGATGTAGGAGTTTAATTCAAACCCTTATTTACTCCTTATTAAACTATTATGTACAGGGCACACAGGTCTGAAAGACGGAGGTAAACAACATGATTGCTAGACATTGGTCAGTTAATGAGTGAGGAGCAGGCGATGAAAAAAACAACAATCCTCTTTACTAAATAATGGTCTTAAAGAAGACTTTCTGGACAAAAGTACTGAAAAAAACATTAGAAAGAGTCCAAATGGGCTTTTGCTGTAGCCTTGAGGGCGTCTTTCTCCAGTGTATTCAACCGCTAAACAGAGTTCATAATACAACATGGCAGCATAAAGATTTCCTAAACCGTAAATCTAGCAGGAAATCTATATTCATTGCGTGGCTTCAGTGGAGGAACACAGGCAGGGAGAGAACCAGGGAGACAGAGAGAAGCACAGGCCTGAAGCAGAGAGGTCTTCCAATCAGAAATAGTTTTGGGAAACTCCCTGGCTGAAAAGAGGCAAGGGAGGGAGACTCTGATGTGAGGCGCTAAGTGCAAGTGACAGGCACCTCCGGGGGCTCCAAGTGCCAGGTAGGGGGGCCGTCAGGATCTGGAAGAGAAGTGGCCATCACCTCCCTCCCAACAGGCAGACGCAACATCTCCTCTCACGCATGGGACTACAAACCAGACACTGAGTCACACACACACACACACTCGGTGTGGTCCAACGGTCCAAGTCAAGTCGAAGGTGAACCCGTAGATAAGCGCTTTTTATTTCTGTTTGGCTTGTACAGTGTGTTGCTGCTCTAGAAATATTCGATATTCTCATCTCACACCCGTGCGGAAATGTATCGCACATACAAGGAGCTGTCCCAGGTTCTGAATGCAGATGATCCTCTTCAAATGGGCTCCTGATCTTTCATATATCTGACGTCTCACACCAACACTCTCCAAGAAATATAGAGGATACGCATCCCCTTCCATGGTACAGATACATCCGAACGAACACGCCCATATACACAGACGCACCCTTCAACACAACACACGCTTTACAACACACGCTTCACACAAACACACCCTTCACCACACACCTGTCCACACAAGCACACCCTTCTACACAAACACACCCTTCAAACAAACACACCCCTCAAACAATCACACCCTTACACACAAACACACCCTTACACACAAACACACCCTTACACACAAACACACCCTTCACCACACACCTGTCCACACAAGCACACCCTTCTACACAAACACACCCCTCAAACAATCACACCCTTACACACAAACGCACCCTTACACACAAACGCACCCTTACACGCAAACGCACCCCTTACACGCAAACACACCCTGACACCCGAACACACGAGCGTGCCGCACAAGAACACGAACACACACGCAAAGGCAATCAATCACTCTGCTGGGAGTGGGAGAGGAGTGGAGGGCTTGCAGGTGTTCTGTGGTCTGGGGATTCGCAGCGGTTCAGCTTGTGATTGCTTCATTCACTATGCAGCTCCCCCATTGGCTGTGCAAGCCAGAGATAAGGCTTGAAGAGGTAGGGCTGGGCAGGCACATGTCTGAGGAAGGGATGGAGAGGTGGAGGGATGGAGAGATGGAGGGATGGAGAGATGGAGATGGAGGGATGAAGAGATGGAGATGGAGAAGTGGACAGATGGAGGGATGGAGGGATAGAGGATGGAGAGATGGAAGGATGGAGGTGTGTGTGTGCGTGTATATGCTTCGATCATTCATAAAAGTTTAGCTTTACATCCAATAACATCTACGCACTTCAGTAAAGTATGACTAGTTTTTCTGAGGACAGTGGTTCAGTGTGAGTGTGTAGTGTGTGTAGTGTGAGTGTGTGTGTCATATTGCTTGTGCATGACTAACACAGATTTCCAGAGTTTGTGTGTGAAGCTCGTGAGCGTGGCATGTGAGCACTGCTCCATGTGGGCATTAGTGTGTGGAAGCACTGCTATTGATGCTGTCTGCCAACACTACAACGTCACTGATCTCCCAGCAACCTCCATCCCTGCCTTCGCTGACCTCCCATCTCTTCCTACCTCTCCTCCCTACCTCTCCTCCCTACCTCTCCTCCCTACCTCTCCTTCCTGCCTTAGCTCCAATCACTCCTTGCCTCCTTCTCCTTCCTGCCTTTGCTCCAATCACTCCCTCCTTGCCTATCCTTCCTGCTTTAGCTCCAATCACTCCCTCCCTGCCTCTCCTTCCTGCCTTTGCTCCAATCACTCCCTCCCTGCCTCTCCTTCCTGCCTTAGCTCCAATCACTCCCTCCCTGCCTCTCCTTCCTGCCTTAGCTCCAATCACTCCCT